>VMDO01008096.1:0-86316 GCA_007922755.1 Pedetes capensis | reverse complement strand
AGGGGGGAGAGAGGGAGAGGGGGAGAGAGAGAGAGAGAGAGAGATTGAGAGATTGACCTAATTTTCATGAATTGGCTCACCCAATTACGCACACTGACAAGGCAAGTCCAAAAGCTTCGGGGTAGGTTGGCAGGCTAGAGACCTGGGGAGGAGCTGATGTTATAGTCCAAGTCCAAAGCCATCTGCTGGCCATTCTTACTCAGGGAAGGTCAGTATTTGTTCTTTTAAGGCCTTCAGCTGATGGGGTGAGACCCACTCACATGATGCAGGGAAATCTACTTTACTCAGAGCCCATCGATTTAAATGTCAATCCTATCCAAAAATTGTCTTCACGGAGTGCCTGGTCCCTCCTATTCTTGATCAGATCTGTCTCCTCTGTAGACCAAGAGCCCTTGAGGGCAGAGTCTACACTACCCCTCCAGGGGTCTTGCAGGGGCTTGCTTGAGGTGTGAATGTACATGCTGTTGTTGTTAGGTGCCGTCGAGTTGTGTCTGACTCATAGTGACCCTTATAGGGTTTTCAATGGCTGATTATTTCGGGATTACTTTGGGAGTGGGTTGCCACGTCCTTCTCCCATTTTTGCAGTGCTGGGAATGGAACTCGGGACCTCAGAGACTGCAGAGCGGCGCTCTACCAACTGAGCTAAATCCCAGCCCGTGAACATATATACTTTTGTTAAATTTAAATTGAAGTTTGCCTTTCTTTCCCTTTCTATTCTATTTTCTTTTTTTCTTTTCTTCTTTTCAGTACTGGGGGGATGAACCTAGCCGAGGGCCTTGCTCATGCTAGGCAAATGCTGCACCACTGAACTGCACCCCCAGCCCCTTTTTAATTTTTGACTTTGAGACAGGGTCTCGCTAAATTGTACAGGCTGCCTCTGGCCTTGAACTCACGATCCTCCTGCCTCCGTTTCTCAAGTGGCTGGGATTACAGGCGTGTACTACATGCCCAGCCAGGGTTTTCTTGGAGTAGCCGAGCTGGCTTTCCAGGTGCTGCGTGCTCTTGTTTCCCTTCCTGCCTGCCTTTCTGCTCAGTCTGCTGTACATCCCTAGGTGGAACACACCATCCATGCAAGACGCTCAGCCAGGCAGGGAGGGGAGGATGTGGCTCAGAGTGGCACAGGTACTGTAGGGCATGATGGGAGGTGAAGGTTTTCCCTCCTCTTCTCTGCCCCTCCTCCACATGCTGCCAGCCCTGTGATATGATGGGGTGCCGTGCTGGGGAGAGCCCCCTCCTCCTATCCTTCTGTGTCCCCCCACATTGTAGAGGAGCAGGTGGAAGGTGCATGTGATTTCTGGCAAGGTGGTCTTCGAAGGAGTGTCCTTCATGACCGGATCCACTCCACACCCATTCCTCACTTGGCGGGCCAGGAGTGGAGAGGCTGCAGGGGCGCAACCACACTCCTGGCACCCATTCCTCACTTGGCCGGCCAGGAGTGCAGAGGCTGCTGGGGCGCAACCACGCGCTCGCTCCCGGCTCTTTGCAGGTGGCCCTCCGCCCCTCCACTCCTTCCCAGCTCTGAAGCTCCTGCCCTTTGCTCCTCAGTCTCTCCATTTGCTGTGCTTCCTGCCTCTCCCAGTTTCCCTCTGGCTCTGCCCTTGGTCTGGAACGATCCGCTTTCCTCCACCAGGCAAAGTCGTGCTCAGTTCTGAGGCGGGAAGCCTGCCCCTCCAGGGAACCTTGCCTGGGCGGCCCTGAGCCCTGGAGAGACCCCACGCCCTCAGGGAGGGCAGCCAGTGCTCCGCCTTCACTCTGGCCACCTGATCCCTTTTCTGAGGAGCCGCACTGCCCTCCTCCCTGATGAAATGCCTCGCTCTCTTCTCTCTTCGTCCATCCCCTTGTCCTCTCCCTCTGCACCGGCTCCCCAGACCTGTGGGAGCTCTGGAGGCCATGGGGGCCTCTTGCGGCTTCGGACCGCAGGCCTTGCCTAGAGCTTGCTCCACACTTGGCCGCAGAGCCTCGGGAAGATATTTATTTATCTCATAACTGGAGAAATGGAATCCTGTTTCCTCGCTTCCGTTTATGAGTAAATTGTCCTCTCAGGTTGTTCCAAAAAGCAAGTTTTAGACCATTAACTTTTTTATTTTACCTTTTATTGGAGTTTAAATAACAAGGCGAGCGTGGCGCCCAGCGCGGGGCGATTATGCAGCAGTGAAAGGTGTTTAAGGCACTCCTGGGGCAGGCGCCGCTCTCTGGGCTGGGGGAAGAAAGATGGGCTGCAGTCGCGCCGCACGCAGCATTGATCTAACCTTTCCTCTTAACGGAGTTGTTGTTGTTGTTGTTAGGTGCCATCAAGTCATGTCTGACTCATAGCGACCCTCATAGGATTTTCAATGGCAGATTATTTTGGGATTGCCTTGGGAGTGAGTTGCCACATCCTTCTCCCATTTTTGTGGTGCTGGGAATCAAACTCGGGACCTCAGAGACTGCAGAGCAGCGCTCTACCAACTGAGATAAATCCCGGCCCCTTAATAGAGAAACTTGTGAAAAACCCAAAACAGACGGAGGGAAGCCAGGAAAGTTAGGAAGCTGCCCACCGGACACTGCCAGTGATCCCTGACTCAGGGGCTCCAGGCACCCTTGCCTGTGCCCGTGGGGTGATGTGCAATGGAGCCCCCTGGCCTCACAGGCTGCAGAGAAAGAGCCTGGGTCAGCGTCAGGCATGGGGGTTCTGGGTCCAGCTGCTGGTAGGTGATGTGGGGCAAATCCCTCCAGGTCTCCAAGTCCAGGTTTCTCAAGTGTGTGAGGCGAATGAACTTACTTCTCTCACAGTCGTCTTATGCCAGGCAAAGCAGAGAAGGAGCATAAAGTTGCCTTGGCGGTGAAAAAAGTACAAACATGAGCTATTACTTACGATGGCATTTTGTCACTTTCCTTACCAACAGTACTTGCTGAGTAGCTTTTGAAGAGGGAAGCCTTCGGCGCTTTGGGGCCCCTGGGCTTGATGCGTTGGCTTGATTATAGTCTGCCACAGGAGTAGGGAGTGATGGATCAAGGTGATGGGGGTCTGGATAGCAGGTGGAGAACAGCAGGGGTGGAGGTGGTGTCCAGGGGCCTGTTGATATAGGCTCCTGGAAGGGGGTGTGTCCTGGGAGCAGCCAATCAGGGCGCACTCCCAGACAGGTTTGACAGTGTAGCTGGTCAGGGGCCATCTTTGATCACTCAATGGGAAGGGGAGGAGTGAGTGACTAGAATGTAGGCCAGGGGTCCCCCAGAGTTCAGTCCCTCAGGCTGGTCAGAGAGACCCTAGTTAGGGGTACCTTTCTTAGGAATCCCCAACAAGCAAGGACCCAAGGGATAATAAAAGGCTATTGTGTGGACATTGATGTCACCACAAGGAATGGCAGGAGTCACCAGGAAAGTGACAATGAGGTAAGACCAAAGATCTTTGAGGGGCAACAGGGAGTGAGCAGGGAGGCATAGGTAACTTTAGCAGGGAAGGGTGGTAGGCAGAATAGCTGCCTCGTGGTCTGATGCAGGAAAGACAAGCAGAGGTGACACTGGCTCTGCCCAGCAGCCTGAGAGGTCCTGCGTGCTTTCCTGAGTGGAGGGGCAGGGACGCCAGGACTTGAGGGAGCTGAATCTTGGAGCAGGAGGCTGAGTTCCCCAAGTGGACCGAGCACTGCTCCGTCCAGAAAGGACAGCTCAGGCCAAGGCAGCTCCCTGGGCAGCCTGGAGTTGCCTGGGGTCTTGGGAAGACTCTGGGCTTTCCGGACAGTCAGGTTTGGATCTAAACTCTCATTTGTTGCTAGGTGCTATCTAGTCAGTATCCGACTCATAGCGACCCCACATACAACAGGCAAAAAACCCCACTTTTGTCGGTTCTTTTCTGCTACTCATGGGGTTTTCAATGGCGGATTGACTTTTGGGAGTGGGTTGCCAGGTCCATCTCCCAAGCCTAAAGCACCTGGTGTTCCCAGGCGGTCTCCCATCCAAGTACTAACCAGGCCTGACCCTGCTTAGCTTCTGAGATCTGATGGGGTCGGATCTGACAGGGCTATGGCTGCAGGCTAAACTCTCATTTGCTAAGGAAAAATTTAGTAAGTTCTTTAGCCTTCTGGTTTCTCATCTGAAATCAAAAAATAATTCCTCCTCCCTGGAGTTGTCACAGATGTGAAAAGATCACACATCCATTTTATTTGGTAATGGGTAACTAACTTCTGTTAGTTTTTGCTTCCCTCTCTGTGACCAGGCTTCTTCACCTGTAAGTGTGTAGTAATGTGTATTTGGGTTGCACCATGAATTAAGTGAATACAAATGAGTGCAGTACACATTTTCTATCTTAGGAGAGTCACTCAGTAATTATTCCAGTTAGCCCTACCTGTTCTAAATCAGACCTTTGTTAAATAGAGATTAAAACTGCCCCCGTGGAAAGTTCTCCAAAACCATTTATGTCAGTGTATTCTTACTTAACTTCGCTTATTAAACCAGCAGGCACAAGAAAAAAACCACAGGCATGTGCACGTGCATACACGCGAGGCAATTTCTGAATCTACTGATAGTTGCGCTCAATCTAATTGAAGTGAAATTGGAGTTGATTTAATTATTGGAACTTAGGAAACTAAATGCTGCTGGATACATGTGTGTTACATGGAAATCCAAGAGAACCTGAAATTCCAGTAAGTGATTAGTTTATTATGTAGACTAATTGCTTTTACAGTTATAAATAAATTCAAAATATCTCAGATCTAAAGTACACACCTGTGCACTAATTGCTTTTCTGAGAGCTGTTTCCATGGCTGCAGGGTAGACGTTCTGCCACCCAGGGACCAGAAGGTGCAGGTGGATACAGAGATGCACTCAGAGAAGCAACAGTATGCCAGGGTTTCAGCACCACATGCCTCTGGACAGCTCCACCCTGAAGACTCTATGCTAACTCAGAATGCCAGAAGAGTAGTCATTAGGTTTGGAAAAGATGTTTCACTGGTGCGAACGCTGGCCACAGAGACTTTAAGCAGCATCCGCAATGCCCCACGGCACATAAAGCAACAATCTGGAGCAGGTGCCCCGGTTCCTTTGAGCCCCAGTCCTCAGTTCTTCATTCAATGCAATTGGTGGAAACAATGCTTTCTTGGGAACATTTGAAAAAGAAACTAATGACCAGAACTCTGGATGCATTAGTTAAATATGTGCATTTTAAAAACTTGCTTCTGCCTGAATTTGCATAATGGTCCTCTCCCACAGGCCAAAGTTACCTTTCGCTCTGGTTAATAGACTCAGTGTTGCATTATTAACAACCATATGCAAAATGATGACCTCGGGAGGCCCCTATCCTCTAGAATGCCTCCTTCCTTGATTATCCACCTGTGACCTCTGTGGCCGAGTGAGTCAGCTTCCTAATGGAGCTGTGGCGTGTCTTTGGTCCTGGTGTCTAAATGGAAACTCACTGCCTGATGGAAGCCTGGGGCGGGGAGAGGAAGTGACTGAGACGGAAATGACCTTCCTTTCTGAGCCTTCAGCACACCGGCCCTTTCATCGAATTTAGCAAAGTAGGGCGTCTTAGTCCATTTGTGCTGCTGTGACAGTGCTTGAGATGAGGTAACTTAAAAAGAGCAGAAATGTAATTTCCTGCAGTCCTGGAGGCTTGGAAGAGCGCGATCAAAGTGCCAGCGTGCTGCCTGGTAGGGCTGCTCCTCCAGAGCAGGAGGCAGGAGAGCCAGTGCCTGGATGCTGCAGGAAGCCTCTTTCATAAGGGCCTAAGCCTGTTCACGCGAGAGCGGCTCTTATGACCCCGTCACTGCGTCCAGCCCCAGCTCTGAAAACTCACAGGCAGCCCTGCTGTTGGGAGAGGACATCTTCCTTGCACAAGGCCATATGTATTTTAGGTATTTCTTTTCTTTTCTTTTCTTTTCTTTTCTTTCTTTCTTCCTTCCTTTCTTTCTTTCTCTCTTTCTTTCTTTCTTTCCTTCTTTCTTTCTTTTTCTTTTTTCTTTTTTTTTGCAGTACTGGGGTTGAACCCAGGGCCTCGTGCCTGCATGCTCTGCAAGTGCTGGACCACTGAGCTATGCCCCCAGCCCACTTTTTTTTTTTAACGTTTTGAGAGAGGGTTTCACTAAGTTACACAGACTGCCTCTGGTCTCAAACTTGCGATCCTCCTGCCTCCGCCTCCTAGTCCACTGGGATTACAGGCGTGCGCCATTGTGCCTCACATTTTCTTTTTTCTTTTGAAACACTTACAAACTTACAAAATAAGCTGCAAAAATTGTACCCTTCACTCAGAGACCCTATTCAAGTTTTACTAATTATGCTGCTGCTGGTGTTTGTTAGGTGCTGTTGAGTTGTGTCCAACTTATAGTGACCCTCATAGGGTTTTCAAGGGCTGTTTCTGGATTGCCTTGGGAATGGATTGCCACGTCCTCCCATTTTTTTGGTGCTGGGAATCGAACCCAGGATCTCAGAGACTGCAGAGCGGCATGCTACCAACTGAGCTAAGTCCCAGCCCCACTAATTATGCCAGTGATATCCTTTACAACAAAAGATCCTCCCCAGGATCTCGCGTTGCAGCTTCTTGCCCTCTTTAGTACCTCTCTGACTGGAATGAATTCTTCGGTTTTCCTTGACTTTTGTGACATTGATACTTTTGAAGATTACATGCCAGTCATCTTGTAGAATGTCTGTCACTGTGAGATTGCCTAATATTTCCTCATAATGAGACCCAGGTCCTGTGTCTTTGGCCAGAATGCCCCATCAAAGATGCTGTGTAGCTGCCATCTCTCCTCTCAGGTGTCACGTGAGATCAATTTTTCCTGTTGTTAGTGACATTAACAACCATCGCTGTACCCACTAGCTCTTGCTGTGTCACAAACTATCCTAACACTTGTTGTTGTTGTTAGGTGCCATCGAGTTGGTACCCGACTCATAGAGACCCCAATAGGGTTTTCAATGGCTATTTCAGGATTGCCTTGGGAGTGGATTTCCAGGTCCTTCTCCCATTTTTGTGGTGCTGGGAATTGAACTTGGGGCCTCAGAGACTGCAGCGCAGTGCTCTACCAACTGAGCTAAATCCCAGCCCTACCCTAACACTTAGCAGTGTCAAAATCGCTTTATTATCTTGACGATTTGTATGTCACAGATGTGGGAGTGGCTGGGTGTTCAGATGTGGAGTCTCGTGTGGCAGCAGTGAGATGGTAAATGGAATGGGTGTCTGCTGTGTTTCCCTCCTTTGATGCGGTCCAGGACTTCTTCAGTGTAGACCAGTTAGGACTTTCCCACAGCCCTGTGAAACATCCTCAGAGTCATTGGACTTTTTCCTGAGCGCACATCCAGACAAAACAAGGTGGCAGCGCACCACATTTTTATGTCCTGGTCTCGGATGTCATTTCTCCCATACTCTATTGGTCAAGATTGTCCTCCAGACCAACCCAAGTTCAAGGGAGGCACCAGACCTCCCCAGTCAACGGGAGGAGGGCCAAAGCCATGCCAGGGGCACCATGTGGGGTGGGAAACGGGGAAGATAGCTTTAGGAAGCAGAATCCGTTGCAATTCCTTGATTAAGACAGTGCTGGATGACTGGGGTTTTTCTTTCAGTTTGTAAAGTCTTCTGGGAGGAAGCAGGAGAGCACAGGAAATACCAGTCCTCCTCTCACCTGTGCCCCTTAGTTTCTGTATTCTTTGATAGTTTTTGCTTCAGTTACCTCTTATGACACAGGTTGGTAAACAGTGACCTGCTAATTTTATCATTTCTATTACATTTAATGTTTGGCATCCCTTTGTAAGAAAGTTCTCTGCTATTTGTTTATGCATACACTTATTTATTTATTTATATTAGTATGGGCTTAGGGGTTCCAATGTATTTAAACGACACTAGTATGTCACTGCTTGCAGCAGTAGCCCTGTGCCATCCGATCCCATCAGATCTCGGAAGCTAAGCAGGGTCAGGCCTGGTTAGTACTTGGATGGGAGACCTCCTGGGAACACCAGGTGCTGCAGGCTTGGGAGACGGACCTGGCAACCCACTCCCGAAAACCAATCTGCCACTGAAAACCCTATGAATAGCAGAGAAGCACTGACAAAGTGTTTTGCCTGTTGTATGTAGAGTCACTATGAGTCAGATACCAACTGGACAGCACCTAACAGTAACAGCAACAATACGTCACTATCAAAACTTACTTTGATGCTGATATTGTTCCAAATTCAGCTAACGGGAATTCTTTCAAGCTGGATTTTGTGTCTTTTCAAAAATGTACCCACTTTATTGCAATTGAATATTTCAAAATAAAGCTGCTATTAGCATCCACGTGCGACTCCTTGCATGAATATAGCCTTGATTGTCTTTTGGGAGAATAAATATCTGGAAGCAGAATGACAAGGTCATAGAGCGGTGTGGCTCTGCCATTTAAAATCTGCCCAAACAGTTCCCCTGCTTGCCAGTTCTGGTTTCTGCCACTTGCAGCTTGTCCACCTCGTACACAGCACTTGCAAGGCTGGTCTTATTTTAGCGTGTGCACAGCGGTACCTCACTGTGGCTTTTAACTTAAACCTCCCTCGCTACAATAGAGCTGAGCATCTTTTCACATGCTTAATGGCCATCTGTGTATCTTCTTTGGGAGAGTATTTGTTGTTGAAATTTTCAGTCTTTTCTTTTTTAAATTAGCCTGTTGGTTCCCTTGAATTTTTGGCAATTCTTTGTGGATTCTGGATACATGTTTTTTGTCTGATACACAAGTGGAAAACATTTTCCCCCAGTCTGTGGCTTGCCTTTCTGTTCTCTTCACCGTGTCTTTCCAGAAAAGCACAAATTGTCACATTTATTTTCCATGTTATGCTTTTAATGTTGTATCTAAGAAAACTGTGCATTGAGTAACCTTTTTATATGAGGACAGGTAGGGAGGGAGGGTTTTTCTTTGTATACACACGGATAGTTGCTCTGTTACCATTTGTGAAAAACCTGATCCTTTTCACTGAATCGCCTATATACCTTGTTGAACACCCATGATACACATCATGTGGGTGTGTTTCTAGACTCTTCATTTTGCTCCATTGCTGTATTATTTAACTGTGTGCCAATGCCACGTTTTCTCCATTACCACAGGTTTGTTGTGAGTCTTGCAGTCAGGAAATGCCAGTTCTATCAGGTACTTCTTTAGGGAAGATATTACACAGTTAGAACCTTTGCATTTCCACAGGCAGTTTAGAAGTACTTTGTTACTTCTACGGTACATCTTCTGCAAGTTTCGATTGAATTGTGTTGAATCAGTTATGCAGATCAATTTGGAACATTGTTCCAAACATTAACATTGTAACAATATTGAGCCTTTCGATAAATATGTTACATCTCTCCATTTATTTGTGTCCTTTTAATGTCATTCAGCAATATTTTAGGTTATAGTTTATAGCTATTTCACATATTTTTTCATATTTACCCCAATATTTGACAGTTTTTATGCTATTATAAATAACATCTTTTAGTTTGAAAATGTGATTGTTACTAATATATAGACATGAGCCTACAGCTCTACCACTGTGGTGTCTGATCCTGTCAGATCTCAGATCTTAGCAGCAGGGTCTGGCTTAGTTAGTGCTTGGATGGGAGACCACCTGAGAACACCCGGTGCTTGGGAGAAGGACCTGGCAACTCAATCCTAAAACACAATCAGCCATTGAAAATCCTATAAACAGCAGAGAAGCAGGACAGCAGTGTTTTGTCTGTTGTACATAGGGTTGCTATGAGTCGGGCACCTAACAACAACAACAACAACAACAACTAAAACAATGTATGGACATACAATTGACTTTTATGCATTGAATTTATATTCTTCAGTCTTGCTAAACTCACTACCTCTAGTAGTTTTTCTTTTTGTCTTTTAGGAAGAGTTCATCAGATTTTCCAAAAGGCCATCATGTTGTCTGTGCATTGAAAGCAGTGTTATGTCTTTTCCATCTGGGATGTCTTTTTTTCATTTTTTCTTGCCTTATTTCACTAGCTAGCACCTCTAGTAGAATGTTGAGAAGAGATGAGACCAGGAATCTTTGTAATTGTGGTGTAGTAATTATGTATGAATTAGATTGGAAAATTTTCTCTCAGTACTCCAAAGATACTGCTCCTCTGTCTTGTAAATTGGCATCATTTTCGATGAGAGATTTCTTCTTTGCATCATTCATGTTAAGAAGTTGCTATTATATTACTTGTTGGTTCTTGGCATGAAACATATTTTTTTTGTCTGCCTGATTTTAAGACTTTCCTCTTTTCCACTCATTTTGAGATTGTTGTTGTTGTTGTTAGGTGCTGTCGAGTTGGTATCCGACTCATAGCGACCCTCATAGGGTTTTCAATGGCTGACTGTTTCGGGATTGCATTGGGAGTGGATTGCCAGGTCCTTCTCCCATTTTTGCGGTGCTGGGAATTGAACTCAGGACCTCAGAGACTGCAGCGCAGTGCTCTACCAACTGAGCTAAATCCCAGCCCGAACTATTTTCAGTGTTTCTCTGCTGTTCATAGGGTTTTCAATGGCAGATTGATTTTTGGGAGGGGGTTGCCAGGTCCTTCTCCCAAGCCTACAGCACCTGGTGTTCCCAGGCGGTCTCCCATCCAGGTACTAACCAGGCCCAACCCTGCTTAGATTCCAAGATCTGACGGGTTCGGATGCCACAGGGCTACTGCTGCAGGCTCATTTTGAGAAGATCTATTATAATGTGTCTTAGGGTTGTTTTCCTTAATCTTTCTTGTAATTAGGGTTCATTGCACTTCTTGGATGTGTGGATTTATAGTTGTCATCAAATTTGGAATATCTCATCAAATATTTTTTCTTCTTCAGCCACACTATCCTTTTTTCCTTCGGGGATTCAAATTATCCCTGCTTTAGGCTGTATGACACTGT
The DNA here is from genome assembly GCA_007922755.1 of Pedetes capensis. Lineage (NCBI taxonomy): Eukaryota > Metazoa > Chordata > Mammalia > Rodentia > Pedetidae > Pedetes > Pedetes capensis. The sequence goes on along the minus strand of VMDO01008096.1, from coordinate 75,499 downwards.
CCCATAGTTCACTGGTTTTCTGTCCGTTTTCTAAAACTTATTTTTCCCTCCGTGTCTCCTTCTGGAGAGTTTCTGCTGCGGTGCCTTCGTGTTTACCGATCCTTCCTTCTGCCTGTAATCATAGCCGGTATATTTCTCCTCTCACAGTTTGTGGTTTTCATCTCTGGATGTTCAATTTGGGATATTTTGTTTTTCATCTTCCGTGAACATATGGAATGCAGTTACAACAACTGTTTCAACGTCCCTCTCTGCTGATTCTAGTGTTTGTGCCACTCTGGGTTCGTTCTGGCGGGCTCTCCCCATCCGGGGTCGTATTTCCGCACTCCTTTGCAGGCCTGGTAATCGTTGGCTGGGTGCCTCGCGCTGTGGATGTTGCCTCCTTTGGTGCTGACTGGCTGGCTTTCCTGGAAGTAATCTCAGGCTTTTTTTTTTCTCCTCGGGGAGTAGTTAAGTTACACGGTGCAATTTGGTCCTTTCAGGTCTTTCTCTTAAGATTTGTCAGGTGGAAATTAGAACTGCGCTCAACCCACAGCCAATTATTCCCCGATAATTAGCTGGTCTTCTGAGCCTGGTGAGAAAAGGTGAATACAGTCTAACACTGGTGTCTGCGCGGCTCTTGTTCCCAGGTCTGCGGTAGGCACTGCAGCTCTTGCTTCTCTTGGACAGCTCCTCTGGCCTTGGACTCCTCGCCCTGCTCATGTGCCCATCCGTATTCAGCCGAATCATGCAGAGCTCCCTGCTCGTCTCTGGCATTCCCCCCGCAGACTCCTCTCTGGGGCCTCTACTGAGCCCTGTTGTTATTGTTAGGTGCCATCAAGTCGAGTCCGACTCATAGCGACCCTCATAGGGTTTTCAATGGCTGACTGTTTGGGGATTACCTTGGGAGTGGGTTGCCATGTCCTACTCCCATTTTGTGGTGCTGGGAATCGAACTCGGGACCTCAGAGACTGCAGAGCGGTGCTCTACCAATTGAGCTAAATCCCAGCTCCCTACTGAGCCCTAGGGGCCTCTTTTCCCCCAGACTCTGCTCTTCTCACCTTGGCGAGTCCCTCGGGCTCTGCTGGGGTCTCCTCCCCGCGTTGTGACCTGGAGCCATGATGGGGCTCCCAGTTTGCTCTCCACCAAATTGCACCGTGTAACTTAACTACTCCCCGAGGAGAGAAAAAAAAGCCCGAGATTACTTCCAGGAAAGCCAGCCATTCAGCACCAAAGGAGGCAACATCCACAGCGCGAGGCACCCAGCCAACGATTACCAGGCCTGCAAAGGAGTGCGGAAATACGACCCCGGATGGGGAGAACCCGCCAGAACTGCCATCTGTTGCCTGAGGTCCAGCGTCTTGCCAACCACTGCTTTGCACACTGTGTCAGTTTGGGGCACTGTGTAAATTCAGTCCACGGAGGCAGAGCCCCTCTGTGTGTTTCTGACCTGTCCACACCACTCACTGAGAACCTCCTCCCTTTTGGATCCAGCAGGTGCTCCAGCCTCACCCTGTTCTTCCCCTGCCCCAGCCCTGGAGTTGACTATTGCTCCCAGGAACCCTGGTTCCTGATACAGGTGAGCAGGCAGGAGCTGGGGACAGACATGGTTGCTGCCATCAGCCCTGCTTAGGGAAAGAAGTTTAGACATAAGGTATGAATGGACACGTGCACAGTTATACGTGTGCCTATATATGTACACAGGCTGGGATTTAGCTCAGTTGGTAGAGTGCTGCGCTGCAGTCTCTGAGGTCCCGAGTTCAATTCCCAGCACCCCAAAAATGGGAGAAGGACCTGGCAATCCACTCCCAAGGCAATCCCGAGACAGTCAGCCATTGAAAACCCTATGAGGGTCATTATGAGTCGGATACCGACTCGACGGCACCTAACAACCACCACCACCACCACCACAACAACACACACACACACACACACACACACACACACATTGTGTAAATAACCATGAGTTCACAATACCTGTGGCTCCCCCAGCCCCCTAGGGATCCATGTTGGCTTTCTTTCTTCTCCTTCTGAATGTCCATGCGGATTTGAGAGCCTTGTTTTCAAACAAAAGGGAGCATGGAGTCTCCCAGCAGTGTTTGAATATTCAGGGAGATCTGATGCGGCCCCCCACTGCAGTATCAGGAAGGCAGTGGCTGCCCCCTGTGGGGAAGGCCCTGGCTAGGAGGCAGCAGGCCCCCTGAGCCGCTGTGGCCACATGGACTCAGACCAGCCAGCTGGCTCAGCTGCAGCCTCCTTGCCCGGGGACAGAGAGGTGAGGACGGCTCCATCTGCACTGGGCTCTGTGTGGGCGCAGGAGTGGTGGGCAGGCGAATTGGGCTGCTGGGCTACTGTTGCCACCATGAGCGGAGGTCAGCCTTGAGTGAGGGCCGTGGCTAACGGAGGCACCAGCTCCCAGGGTCAAAGGCGAGAACTGAGGAGCGATGACATCTGGCTCAGAGCGATGCTAGGGAAGAGAAACAAGGCAGTCTTGTCCCTCCGCATAGTTACCTATACTCACTCCACCTGCAGGTGCCAGGCTGGCTCCATCCCACATTCCTGCGGGACGGGGTGGGTGTGCTGGGGTGGCAGTGATCGGGTGGCTGGTGGGTGGGAAGGTGCTGGGAACGTGGCTAACCCAACTCCTGAAGGATGGCCCCCACCCACAGAGAGGGGAACCAGGGGCTTGTGCTGGGGTAGTCCTGCTGGAGCTGGCGGAGTCAGGGGTTCAGCCTGTGACTGCTCTGCCTCCACTGGCCACATGGCACTCGCCCGAGCCTCTGAGCCTCAGTTTACCTGTCTATCAATGCTGGCAGCTGAGGGAGCTGAGGTAGAGTTTGAGGAGGGGCGGGACCAGCAGTACTGCACCCCATACTGTGTATAGCAAGGTGCTTGGCATGCTTCTGGGAAGGAGGGAGCGAAAGGGTGAGCGAGAGGTCTTTCAGCCGAAGGCTCTGACCCCGGTGTTACCAGAGAACCACAGAGAGCAGAGAGGCAGGGCCGGAGCGCAGTTCTGGGAATTTGGTATCATAACCCTGGTCCTTGTATCTTGCATCTAACAGAACTTATACCTGACACAGAAGTTACAGTAGAGAGTATTGTTGTTGTTAAGTGTTGTCAAGTCATGTCCGACTCATAGCGACCCTTATAGGGTTTTCAATAGCTGGTTGTTTTGGGACTACCACGTCCTTCTTCAATTTTTGTGGTGCTGGGAATCAAACTTGGGACCTCAGAGACTGCAGAGTGGTGCTCTACCAATTGAGCTAAATCCCAGCCCAGTAGGGGGTATGTTGTTGTTGTTGTTAGGTGCCATTGAGTTGGTATCCGACTCATAGTGACCCTATGTACAACAGGAGAAATATGTTGTCAGGGCTTCTCTGCTATTTATAGGATTTTCAATGGCAGATTGAGTTTTGGGAGCAGGTTGCAGGTCCTTCTCCCAAGCCTACAGTGTCTGGTGTTCCCAGGCGGTCTCCCATCCAAGTACTAACCAGACCTGGCCCTGCTTAGCTTCTGAGATCTAATGGGATCGGATGCCACAGTGCTATGGCTGCAGGCCTTAGAGTGTATAGATAAGGTTTATTAAGGCTAGTACATTTTTAAGAAATGTTATTGTTAGGTGCCCTCAAGTCATGTCAGACTCATAGCCACCCTCAGGGGGTTCTTGATGGCTGACTATTTCGGGATTGCCTCGGAAGAGGGTTGCCACATCCTTCTCCCTTTTTCCAGTGCTGCGGATTGAACCCAGGGTCTTAGAGATTGCAGAGCGGTGCTCCACCAACTGAGCTAAACCCCAGGCCCCCTTTAAGGAATAAGTACAGGGAAAACTGAAGCACCTGGAGAAGCTTAGGGAGCTCTGCAAAGGAACTTAGAAAAACCTGGGTTCCCTGGTGACCTGGCACCAGAAGGTCTCTGTTTCTCAGGGAAAGGCAGGAAGCCTGGGAAGAGAAGAGTTAAGCAGGCTTTTCAAAGGAAAGGGTCATTGGATAGACAGAAGCTGGTGGGCCCGAGAGAAGGCAGAGATGGGCACATGGTTGCTGGAAAGAGAAGAGAAAGGAGTGGAGAGGAAGGAAGAGAGAGGAGTGGAAGAGGGGAGAGGAAGAGTGTGTGTGTGTGTGTGGGGGGGCAATGAGCAGGAGAGGGTGCACAAAGGAGCCTGGGTGCATATTCTCTCTAGTTTTATTCAAACTAGGGAACGCCCACCATGACACCCAAAGACCCTGGGTGCCTCGTGTGGCCTGGGCCTAGGGTCTTTGTTTTGTGCATGGCTCGATGGCTTGGATAGGGTGTGGGACCCATTTGAAAATGTCCTTCCAGGGTCCTCAGAGAAGCACGTGGCTTCGTCCATCATGGCTGGATGGCGGGAGCCATTTTCAATCCCGTTTTCCTCCACGTTGCCTGCTGATGCCTGAGCTAGCTGTCCTGTCCCCGTCTCCAAGAGCTGGGCCCCTAAAATCATTTAGGAAAGTGGGCAATACATCAGATCTGGCTACTTCTGGCTGGGAAGGGTGCAGAGGGGTTAGGGTCCCCTCTCTCACTGACTTTCAGGCCCAGGAGGATAGTCAAGGGGACCCAGAGGGCATTAGACTGAATGGTAGCGCCATTTGAGGATGATTTGACTGTAAACGAACAGGGTCAAAGTTAAAGGCAGTTTAGCCGGCAAGGCCCAAACACTAAGATCATGAAGACCACGGTTAATATTGGTACGAGCCATTTTCCACCAGGAAAACCCAGAGAGCCACAGTAGAACGTGTTACCAGAGGACATGTACTATGTGCCATAGTCTGGATTTGGTTTTCCGAGTCACATATAGCAGGGGACATGCGAGTAGAGTTGTCAGGGAGGTACATATGTAACAAGTGGCTTCGATAACGGGCTGTTTTCTTGGAGCAGCTGTGAGAATATCTAAAGTCAAATGATTTTGTAGGGCAGCTGTACCCATTATCTTGACTTCTGAGTTTAAGAGTGAGACCTCTTGGGCTGTAGAAACATCGATGGTTGTATTTTGAGAAAGTGGCAAAGAACACAAAAAAGAGATCGTTGGCTTTGTTCATCATGGCCGAACGCCAGGAGCCATTTTTGACCCCTTCTCCTCCATGTCGCCTGCTAATGTCTACCACGGGGCCACGTTCCACAGTCTATGGTGGCCCTGCACCTGTCCTTGGCAATTCCCAGCTTGTGATCCCTGCACTCCGGCCTTGCCTCCTCTCCTGAGACAGCAGCATGGTGATCCAGATAACAATGGGGGTTCACTCGTGGGGTGGGGATGGTTGCCCCTGTCTTGGGGCACCGCTGACCGCACGGCCCTGTTTGCAGACCGGAGGCTCCCTGTTGATCTGAGACCTTCTGAGTACCTCTCGTTTTGTCCACATTATCCCTGCATCATTGTAAGTGTTGGGAGGCAGTGCCACCTTTGTTCCCAGTTTGAGGGTAGGGAAAGCGAGGTGCACAGAGGCAGGTTGGCTCGAGGGAGGCCACATAGAGGGGAGCATGGGAGAAGAGGTCAGGACGGTTGGGGTCCCAAATCCGGGACTCCCTGCAGGAGCCTGTGTGGAAAGGGAGCAGCAGGGGCGAGCAGTGAGCTTTGGTAGGAGGATAATCAGTATTCAAGGATTTCCAAATCCTTGGGAGCTCTGTGGCCGCTGCCGCTGAAGGGGTGGGTGGATTGCAAAGAGGATCTGGAGCCCTTTAGAAACGTGAAGTGCTGTAAATACTAGCAAGGAAGAGCCTTTCTATAATCTCTGGTTTTCCATTGTGTTGCCAATTCTTGTACATTTTCTTGCTCTCTGGGAAAGATGAAGGCGGCCTGTTTAATAACCATACTATTAGCAAGTTATCAAGTATTTGATTGCATTTTCCAGAAAGCACCTCCGTGGCTGGGGGCTCATTTCCCATCTGCCTTTTCTACTTTCACGCAGCAATTCCAGCCCCGCGGCCGACACTCCTCGGTGTAAAATTGTCTGTGTATGGCGGTTGAGGGAAATTATTTTTTAAAGGGAGGAAAAGAGGATCCCATTTACAGATGTCTCGTGTAATGCACGGAGCACGAATGGCTCTGCCTGGCCCTGAGTGTGGACAGATTTAGCAGGCGTCGACAGAAACGTCGGAATGGGTGTCAGATGGAGGCAGCCTCTCCATAAACGTTCTCAGCAGAATCCGCAGTTCACTTTCTGTTCCCTAGAATTCGGGGCTCTCACCCTCCTCCCGCCCCCGCCCCCTGCAGTGTTTCTTAGCCTTTTCTGGAAAACTTGGGTCACACAGCCTGTCCTTCCTGGAGCCCTTGAGACAGCCTCCCTCTTCTCAAAATGGTTAACTGGCATCTGTGGGTCAAACTGTTGTTAAGTGCCATTGAGTCCAGCTCATAGCGATTGAGTCATAGTAACCCTGGTAAGGTTTTCAATGGCTGATTGTTTTTGGAATTGTTTTGGGAGTGGGCTGCCGCGTCATATCCTTCTCCCATTTTGGGGGTGCTGGGAATTGAACCCAGGACCTCAGCAAAGGGCAGCCTTAGTGTCCACCAAACTCAGGTCCACCAGAAACCTCAAAACGTGACTTTTTGTGGAAATTTTTACAGACAGCATGGGTTTACCTAAGGATCTCGAGAAGAAATCATCCTGGATTTTGGGTCCACCTGAAATGCAGTGACAGGCATCCTTGTAAGGAAGGCGAGGCACAGGGAACACAGGAGAGGACTAAGGAAGCACAGAGGCTGAGAGTTAGGTGAGGCATCTGCCTGCCAAGGAGCTCCAGGGGTGCAGGAGAGAGGCCCGGGGCTGAAGCCCCTCGCTCCGCCTCTGCCTCTGTGTCCACGCGCTGTCTTCTGACTTCCGGCCTCCAGAAGTGAGAGCCAGTATCCAGGCTGAGAATATCCGGGAAAACGATTGCATCTTTCCTTGTCATTATTCTCCAGACAGTACGCTACAACAGCCATTTCCAGAGCATTCGCATTGCACGAGGTGTCCTTTGCAAGTATCATTTAGCGCGTCCGAGAGGAGGTGTGGGTTACGTGCGAACACCACGCCATTTCCTAGGAAATACATGAGCCTCTGTGGCTGGGATTTAGCTCAGTTGGTAGAGTGCTGCACTACAGTCTCTGAGGTCCCGGGTTCGATTCCCAGCACCACAAAAATGGGAGAAGGATGTGGCAATCCACTCCCAAGACAATCCTGAAATAATAAGGTGTTGAAAACCCTGTGAGGGTCGCCATGAGTCTGACATGACTCCACGGCACCTAACAACAACAACGTGAGCCTCTGCAGACCTGGCATCTGCAAGGGTTCTTGGAATCAATCCCCACAGACATGGGGGACGCTGGACTTCCACTGTCCTGCTGGCAGCCCTTCCAAGGCCTTGCTGGCCTGGGGATAAAGTCTGCCCTCCCTCTCCTGGTCGGTCTTGCAGGCTCCTGGGAAGGGACTCCCACCTGCCTCTCTGACATCATCTCACCCCTCCCCTCGCTCCCCACCACCCCAGCATAGGAGCTGTGTCTCCTGGTGGCCATAGGGCACCCTGTCGGCCCCCTCTGGAAAGTCCCTCCCCAGGGCACTTCCAGTGGCCTCCAGTCTCAGTTCCATGTCTTCCAGCCTTGGCGGGGCCACACAGAGCCCAAGAACCCCCCTGTGGAGGGTCTCTGGTACCTTACCGTTGCCCCCTTTCACAGCCACGTTACACTGTGTCAGGTGCATGTCTTTCCTGGTGGGTGGTATTGCCAGGTGATGGGGGCAGGACTGACTTTGATTTGCTTGCCTCTGACCCTGTGGTCACAGGGCACCGAGCACAAAGACTTAATGTGAGCAGCACCTGCCGCTGACAGCTCTCACGGCCTCTTCTCCCCCGTGCCAGGTGCAGCCTCAATGCCCCACCTGGACACCCACTTCCCAGATTGTCTAAGAACACCGCGGGCGCCAACCCAGGAGGATGCTCAAGGATGGCCGTGCCCTGGTCCTCCTCTGCGGAGCAGCAGGGTAGCATCTGAGGGGCCTGAGCGTCATGCTGGGGATGCGTTGTGCCTGATCTCGAAATGAGCGCTGTGTGTGCTCAGCTATAAAGTGTTTTCCCTTACGTCATATAGACCCCCCTTGCTAATGGGAGCGAGGAAGCTGCGTGGTGCATTAACAGGGCCTTTTATTTTCTGTATTTTATGAGGGCCTTCCTGGCTGGGGAGAGGCTGCTCCTCCAAGGCTCCGTCATTCCTAGAGACAGCAACCTGTCACAAGCCCACCTTTGAAATACAAACCAGCCAATCCCAGGCCCGTACCCCAGCCACCTCCTCTCTCAATTCACTTTCTCCCTGCCCTAAATCATCCAGGACCAGGTACAGACAACTGGGGGCAGGGCCTGGCCACCAGGGGAACTGGAATTAGTCAAACCTGCCCATCCTAAGATGCTTCCCTCATTTTCCCCACGAAACCCCTAAAAGGCTGTTCCTAGCCTGCCCTGGCCCCTTTCTGCTCCTGACCAACCCTGAGCTGCCCTGTGGGGTCTTCGGGGCCTGCCGTCCTGCCATTTCTAGGGGAATCATGGGTCACAGTTTCCCCTTTAATGGTGTGGCCCCCTCTTACACATTAAGACCCAGGCAAAAGTCCTTATTTTTTATGCCGTGAAGGGTAGCGCTGTATTTTCCAGAAAGAGGGCCATGGGGTGGGGGAGCCTGCCCGGAGCCCCTCATCCCCACAGGAGCCTCTGTCGCCAGGGTGGACAGGTTTCAGCTGAGCTACCTGACTAAGACACACTAAAGGGAAGGACCCGGCAGCCCATGCCCGAAACAATTAGCCATCGAAAAGCCTAGGAATAGCAGATAAACACCGTCAGATATAGGGCCAGAGAATGAGCCGCCCAGGCTGGAAGGCATTCAAGAAACGACCGGAGAAGAGTTGCCTCCTCAAAGTGGAGTCAACCTTAATGATAAGAATGGAGTGGGCTGCCTCGGGCTGGACCTCAAACAACTGTGATGGGTGCTCTGGGCTGGGTCCCTCCTCAGCCGGGCCGGGCCGCTCCCTACCGGCTTCTCCATCTCCGGAGCTTGTGGACGTCTCCCTTAATGACTTCGATACGTCTCTGTCCAGACGAGCTCGGGGCTCCGGCAGAAACCTTGTTTTCTGAAAGGCAGCCTGGGCCTGCGATCAGACAGCAGCTTCGTTCTCTGGTTTATTCTTTCCGTCTTGCTTATGAAATCAAGGTATCTCCTTATGATAATAAGTAATCAAAATTCAATGAATCAAGTAGTGAGCGCTTCCAATAAAACGCAGCGTCTGCAGCAGCAGAACCATCCAGCGGCCCGCTGGCATTGGCTCTGCGCTCCCCCGGGGACCGTTAAGCAGCCTGGATCAGCTGCCAAACGCCAGCCCAGCCGCGAGCTGGTGTTTCCGCCCCGTGCCGAGGCAGTCCATCCCGGCGGCTCGCTGGCTGGTTTCATGTTGATGGCTTCACCTTCTGCTGGGTAACCCCATAAAGAAGTCTCTTAAAATGCATCTTTGAGATTCCGCTGCTGTCGCCTCCAATAAAAGCCGTAGAAGGGAAATTTCAATAAGATAACTCAGGAACATTTAATTTTCTGCTCCTTTGGATTTGCTATCTTATTACAGCCATTCAGTTAGCTAATAAATGTCCAATCCTGTCCAATCTTCATAGCGGGGAGAGAGGCTGGGATTTAAATAATTGGATGGAATGTCTAGGGGGCAGCTTTTAGCTGAGACGGCCAACAAAATTGGTGGGTGAGATGTCTAACCCGATTTTGGAAGCCGCTTCATCTCGTCCTGGCCAATCTGTTCCCTCCTTGCCCCTGGCCTCCCCACTCACCCGGACCCCAGGGGCCGGCTGGGGGAGGGGCAGGGATGGAGTGGACACAAGCAGGGTCTCCATTTTGCTCTCAGGAGGGAGGCCAGATCTGGGCTGCGAGCTGAACGGCCCCGGTGAGGCCAGCCTTCCAGAAAGGGCCTGTCATTCTGTGGTGACACAAACGGCCACAGTCCACAGGACCCTGCAATGATGGATTCAGGCTAAGCTGCAGCTGCTCACCTGACAGATGCAAGGAGACTCAGTCTACCACAGGATGGCAGATGGTTAGTAGGTGCCACCGAGTCAGGTCTGACTCATAGTGACACAGTACTCCCTGATGCTGTGCCATGCACATTATCTTTTTCTATGTTTGAGCCCATTGTTGCAGCCACTGTGTTTCTTCTCATTTTGAGTTGTGCCACATCAGCAAAAGGAGGTCCTAGGGGCCCTACTCCATTCTTATCATTAAGGTTGACTCCACTTTGAGGAGGCAACTCTTCGCCAGTTGTTCCTTGAATGCCTTCCAGCCTGGGGGGCTCATTCTCTGGCCCTATGTCTGACAGTGCTTCTCTGCTATTCATAGGCTTTTCAATGGCTAATTATTTCAGGTGTGGGCTGCCGGGTCCTTCTCCCTAGTCTGTCTTAGTCTGGAAGCTCAGCTGAAACCTGTCCACTATGGGTGGCCCTGCTACCTGAGATACTGGTGGCACAGCTCTCAGTATCACAGTGTCACACAAGCCCCCAGAGCACAAACTGACAGACATGTGGGGGAAGATGTCAGATTGCTAGGGACTTTGTGTGGGCAGTGCCTGTGCTTCTCCTGGAAGTCCGAGGCAATTGCTGTGTGGCCTTCGAGGCCATGGCCTTGGGGGACACAGTGGGGCCTGGGTTTTACCATATCTTCTTGTTCCCAACCATCTTGCTTGGGGGCCTCTCTGGAGGGCCTCTGCTGGGGTGTCTGCTATAGCCAATCAGAGGCCTCCTGGCCAGGATGCACCCTCTCCTCCCCTGTCATTGTCATCATTGTCATTAGGTGCCATCGAGTCAGTATCTGACTCATAATGACCCTATGTACAACAGGTGAAACACTATTGTCAGTGCTTCATTGTTATTCATAGGGTTTTCAATGGCTGATTGTTTTTTGGGAGTGGGTTGCCAGGTCCTTCTCCCTCTCCTCCCCCAGCTGACACAAACTTCCCAAGGACCCCAGGTGGGACTTGGGCTGTATTTCCTTGCCCAGGGTCTCGCAGCACCGCAGCGGGGGCAGAAGCAGGTGTACTGAGCTAGGGGAGCCCTGTGCTCCTGAACTTCCCCCTGGCCTGTCCGAGGCCTTCCAGCTGCCCTGGGAGGGCAGGCCCTCCGAGGACACCCTGCAGACGCCTGTGGTTCCAACCATGCTCGGTACAGGCCAGATTAGTGCCGAGCCTGTAACGAGGCTCTTGGCGCTGACTGAGCGACTCCCCTGTGCTCCGGAGGGCAGACTCGAGAGGAGGAAGGGCCCGGCCACGGCGCGGCTCTCAGGCTGGCTGTGGAGACAGGCGAGGCCAGCAGCTGCTGTGATGAGTGCTGAACAGCCAGAGGATCAGGTGCTGGGGACCCGGCATGGCTCCTCCCTCAGCCTGGGAGCCAAGCCCTTAGCCCCAGGCGGGAACGGTCAGGGGGGTTCCGGGGCCTGTGGTGAGGGGAGCAAGGGTGGAGGCAGAGGCCGGGATGCTGGGTCTGGGGTTGTGCTCCTGTGTGTGTGTGTGTGTGTGTGTGTGTGTGTGTGTGTGTGTGTGCGTGTGAAAGAGAGAGAGAAGAGAGAGAGGGAGAGAGAGAGAAAGAGAGAGAGAGCGAGTGTGCGAGAGCGGGTGCACCACTGCAGGGGCTCATGGAGGTGGGCTGATTGGTCCTCAGGGGGGCACATTTGCTCCAGGGGCTTTGCCTGGTCCCGGTGTAGAGACGCGCCTTACCATGTGGTGGCCCGGGGGGCAAGTGGGCTGGTGCATGGGGACTGTGGTGGTGCTGGGAGGAGCTGGGCCAGCACTGGTGTGAGTGCTGCCTTCTGCCCCCACTGGGCAGCCTCGGCCTGTGCAGCGTGTTTGGTGACCTGGGCTGAGGAGCAGGTCAAAAGCTGGGCAGTGTCTGGTGACCCCAGGCCGGGTGGCTCTTGGTGGCTGTGGGATTTTCCAGAGGGCCCAGTCTTCTTCTATCTGCTGTCAGGACCCAAAGGCCATGTTCTTCCCTGGGTGGGCAGGGACAAGGGCCCAGGAAGGGCAATGAGCAAGCCGAGGCTGTGACTTTGGGTCTCCCAAGTGTCACAGCGGCCCCAGGCATGTGCACAAGGCTGTGTGCACACACACTTGCGATGCTCGTTGCCACGCGTGCCTCTCTGTGCATGTCAATGTCCAATGTCATGCTGGTTCTCACGGCTGAGTCACTGACTAGCTCAGGAGTGGTTTGGAGCACCGTGCATTTATTGTTGTTGTTGTTAGGTGCCGTTGAGTCGAGTCCAATTCATAGTGATCCTCATAGGGTTTTCAATGGCTGACTGTTTCTTGATTGCCTTGGGAGTGAATTGCCAGGCCCTTCTCCCATTTTGTGGTGCTGAGAATCGAACTTGGGACCTCAGAGATTGCAGAGCAGTGCTCTACCCACTGAGCTAAATCCCAGTGTGCATCCATTAGCTCCTGGTTCTGTAGGTTAGACATCCACAGCTCAACTGGGCTTTTCCTGCCAGGGCCTGGCCAGGCGGCAGTGAAGGCATCAGCTGGCCGAGGCCCACATCTCAGGGCCTCAAGGAAGCTTTGCTTCTGTACTTGTTCAGGTGGGGGCCAAATGTAGCTCCCCGAGGCTGTAGGTTGGAGGTCCAATGTCCTTGATGACTGCACATGGGGGCCACTTGCTGCTGGTAGGAGCCGCCGGCTCACAATCTTTGTCACATAGCCCTGCTAGCTCCAAGCCAGAAATGGTGTGTCTGGTCCTGGTCATGGTTAGATGTGTCTGCCTTCTGCCTCAGCCAGAGAGAGCGTGCTATGCTCGGGATCACCTGATTAGACCAGGCCCACCACAGTCTCCTTATCTCAAGGTCAGTGGTGCTCGGGACCCTGGCAAGGCTCCTCCCTCAGCCTGGGAGCTGAGCCCCTTAGCCTCAGGCGGGAAGGCTCAGGATGAGTCAAGCAGACAAGGGGTGAGGGGGAAAACAGGCCGGGAAAGACAGTCCGTCCCACCAGCTCATGGCTGGGATTTAGGAGTAAAACTGTTCAGTAAAACTCCTAAATCCCATCCATGTTATAACAGCATATAATGGAACGAATATAACAGAATATAAGCAGCATATAACAGAAACGAATCCTAGGATGACATTGCTTCGCAGTCCCTGGCTCTGGGGATATGTGCTATGTTTGCGGACCTTCCACCTTCACGCTCCAGGTTCTGGGTATGAGCAGTGGGGTTGGGGATGGTGTATACCAGCAGCTCCCTGCCCACAAGGCTCACAGTCCAGCTGGGGGACGGGCAGACACACAAGAGCCTCCTTATGGCAAATGGGCTCCGTGCCGTACACATGCTGTGACTGAGCCAGAGCAGGAGGTCATTGACCGGGCCTGGAAGGTGGGATGGGGTTCACTTGTGCTGCCGTGGAGGCAGCTAGCCCCAGGCATGTGCACAAGGCTGTGTGCGTGCACACTTGCGATGCTCGTTGCCAGGCTTGCCTCTCTGTGCATGGCGATGTCATGCTGGTTCTCACGGCTGAGTCACCGACTAGCTCAGGAGTGGTTTGGAGCACCTTGCTTTCATTGTTGTTGTTGTTAGGTGCGGTCGAGTTGAGTCCAACTCATAGCGACCCTCATAGGGTTTTCAATGGCTGACTATTTTGGGATTGCCTTGGGTGTGGGTTGCCAGGCCCTTCTCCCATTTTGGGGTGCTGGGAATGAACTTGGGACCTCAGAGATTGCAGAGCAGCCCTCTACCAACTGAGCTAAATCCCAGCGTGCATTCAGTAGCTCCTGGTTCTGTAGGTTAGACGTCCACAGCTCAGCTGGGCTTCTCCTGCCAGGGCCTGGCCAGGCTGAAGTGGAGCTGGTTCTGAAGAGCTGGCATGTGCAGACTCACTGTGCGCCCAGAGAGTGGCAGCGCTGGGGTGAAGGCCGGAGGTGCGGCTGGAAACGCCCACAGAGTTCAGAGTGCAAAGACGTGGGGGCCGGGTGAAGAGGGGAGGACGGTGCTGTGGCTCCGGCTTCTCATGTGGAGCAAACAGCTGTGTGCAGGACCCTCTGGACCTGGGCGTGTCTCTGGGCTTCCTCCACCCCATAGGACCCAGCAAGCCTGACCCAAAACGGTAGCACTCGCTTTTGCAGCTTGTCCCCTGGAGGAGACTCCTCCCCTCTGGTCCTCACTGGCAAGAAGGGCTCCAGGCTCTGGGACTACGGGGTCCCTTCTTGGCTTTCTGCAGAACTGTGGCCCCCACAGGCATCCCCATCCTAATCCCAGGGCCTGTGAGTGTGACTTTAAATGATGAAGGGGATTTCGCAGACCTGATGACGTGGAGGGTCTGGGGATAGGCTCAGGCCCTGGATGACCAGAGGCCCAATGCGCCACACGCGTCTTGACGACAGGAGGGCAGACGGAGGTCAGACTCTAGGAGAGGAGCTGTGTGACAGCGGAAGCAGAGAGACCTGGGGTTTGTGCTGCGATCTGTGCAGGTGGTGGAGGGCTGTGAATGAGCGAGGCCCCCAGGCAGGCTCCTGGCTCCCAGCTTCCCCAGCCGATGCCCTTCCTCCAGGCCTGGCCCCAGAGACACCCTGGCTTTAGCCCCGTGACGCTGACTTTGGACTTCTGACCTCCGGAAACGATGTGGCTGTGGAGCACACGTAGGGTGTTGCCGGCCATGATGGCGGCCACTGGAGGCCACACGGCCCCCGCCCCTTGGGGTGGAAGATGGGGAGCCAGCTGGGGCAGGCGGAGGTGCCCTCACCACTCTGGAATCCCACGCCTCACCTTTTCCCCAGGAGTGTGGCAGAGGTTGAGGCGGGTGACGTGTGCAGGCGCGTGGTCAGGGATGTGGGGCTGCAGGATCCCCACGGCCAGGGTTCCAGCCCCCCGCATCCCAAGGCCGCTGGAGTCTGCTCAGGATGGCGGCAGGGCGGGATCCTGAGTACACAGGCAGGTGGCTGGGGGTGGGATGGCGGGGGTGGGAGTGGAGCACGGGTTTCCGTAGAGAGAGCTGGGGGAGTAGAGAACACTGTGCCCAGCCCTAGACCTGGGGACACTCCCCAGACACACTCCTGGGGAAAAAGCAAGGCTTGGTGGTGAGGGCACCTCCGCCTGCCCCAGCTGGCTCCCCATTTTTCACCCCAAGGGGCAGGGGCCGTGTGGCCTCCCATGGCCGCCATCATGGCCGGCAATACCCTACGTGTGCTCCACAGCCTCATTGTTTCCGGAGGTCAGAAGTCCAGAGTCAGTGTCACTGGGCTAAAGCCAGGGTGTCTCGGGGGCCAGGCCTGGAGGAAGGGCATTGGCTGGGGAAGCTGGGAGCCAGGAGACTGCCTGGGGGCCTCGCTAGCTCACAGCCCTCTGCCACCTGCACAGACCGCAGCGCAAGGACAGCAGGCCCAGCCGTGCGTGTGTGTGGACCCCCCCAGCTGGATGAGTGGGAGACACGCCCACCTGCATGCTTGTTCAAGTGCTGAAATAGCCTGGGCCTGGACAGGCCAGGGCTGGAGCTCAGAGGTGAGCCCTGGGCATCCCCGTCCCCAAGGGCTCCAGCCCCTGCGGCGAGGTGGGCCTGCAGGGCGCATGAGCCCCGTGCTAGAGGTTGAACACTGTGCTGTCTGCACTTTGCCCACCTGCCCTCGTGCAAGCACACACAAGCAGGTACTAGCAGAACCCTGGAAGCTGGTGGCCGGCAGAAGCCCAGATGGACTGCGCGCTGGGGCCTGCAGCCACTCTGGCTTGGAGAGACCCGCCTTTCCATGGGTGTTGTTGTTGTTGTTGTTAGGTACCGTGGAGTCGGTATCTGACTCATAGTGACCCTCTGTACAACAGGGGAAACACTGTTGTCAGTGCTTCTCTGATGTTCATAGGGTTTTCAATGGCAGATTGATTTTTGGGAGGGGGTTGCCAGGTCCTTCTCCCAAGCCTACAGCTTCTGGTGTTCCCAGGTGGTCTCCCATCCAGGTACTAACCAGGCCTGACCCTGCTTAGCTTCTGAGATCTGACGGGATCAGATGCCCCAGGGCTACAGCTGCAGGCTTTCCATGGATGAGGAGTGGCTTTCTTCTCACTCAAGGACATTCTATCTGCCAGTGCCCCATATTACAGACAGGGAAACTGAGGCTCAGAGGGGCAACTGGACTTTGCCTGCAGTGGCTCATGTCTCAAGGGCTGCAGCCTAGGTCTGTGTGAGCCTGTCCCATCTCCATGGTCATTTGACACTGTTCCCAGGGCCAGGACAGGCCCAGGAGTCCCTTCCAGGGGACAAGCTGCAGAAGAGAGTGCTACAATTTTGGGTCAGGTTTTCTGATAGCTAGCCACATAAGCAGGCTGATGCATTAAGCAGAATCAATGTATTTCTGCCCACAAAGGATGCTTAATGCCCTGCCATAGGCCCTGCTATCTGTTTGGGCCAGGAGAGGGATGGTTTTATTTCCCTCATAAGTCTTGGTGGCACTATTCCATTGTTTACTTTGTGACACTCCGTGCTGTCATTAATCACCTGGCTGGCGGGAGAGGCGGGGAGGGACTGGGCTTTGGTGGTCGAGGCTCCCCTAGCTGCAGGGCCTCTCGCTCTGTGCAGAGGTTGAGGACTTGGGGATTTGCCCCGCCTGTCACCTTTTTGCTCAAGCACCCGCATGTCCAAGGCCTCTGCACTCCCAGAGCAGGACCACGTGGCGTTCTAACGGTCAGCTCCGAACTCCCCCGTGGAAGTTCCAGCCTTTGCCATGCTTGTCCCTGGGAAAATAGACACCATTAATTTGCAGTGGTCTCGAGTGTGGTGGAGACATTACTACTAATTGGCAATAAGAAATGCTAAATGGAGCAAAGTTTCATATTAATGAGCCGTTTATCAATACTAAGCGGACTGGCAGCCTCCTTCGATCGCCTGATTGACGCTGGCTTATTTATGTCAATGTTTTCCAGCACATTGAGCTGATCTTTCTCGGCTGCCCTCGGGGTGGCCTCCACTCCCTTCTCCCCCTCGTTTGTGTATAAATCTATGGCTCCAACAGCCATCGCAGATGGCGCACCCGCTCCCTGTGAGGGGCTGAGTTGGCCCTTTCAGCTCCTACTCGTGTTTAGGGTTCAAAAAGCCTCATGTTTCAGGAAGAGAGGTCAAGAGACTGGCTCAAGGTCAATAGCCTAGCAAGATGGGCACCTAGGCCAGGCCCTGGGGCGGTCTGTCCCCACAGCTCCAGCGCCTGAGGCATCAGGGTGAGGCTGGTGTCTATATACCAGCTCCTGTCAGGGGACAGCCTCAGCCACTGCCATGACCCTGGGACTAATAGGTGGTATACCAGCCCTCTTCCCTCCCCACCAGAACTGATTGCAAGCCAGGTGGCTTTCGACAGCAGGAGCTGATAACTTGACACCCCCCAGGTCCTCCCTCACCATGTTATCAAGGATGTTTCTGGAAGAATTCTCTCAGAGAATCCTTCACTGTGCCTCTCCTGCCAAGGCGCTGTTGATGCCTCACCATGATCCCTGCCCTTGTCACCACCTAGTTCCTCCTTGGGGCCAGGGTCTCCTCTTCCCTGTGTCTTAAAGGGACACTTGTCATTGGACTTAGGGCCACCTGGACGATCCATGATGATCTCCTCTTAGGTTCCTCAAGTCCATTACCTGTGCAAAGACCCTTTTCCAAGTTAGGTCACACTCACTGGGACACCACTGTGGAACCACCATCCAGCCCACTCCAGGGTGTGGGCAGGTTGATACGCTGTGTTCCCATCCATTCGGGAAGTGGGGTCAGGCCTCAAGGGCAGTGGGGAGCCGCAAGGGAGAGCTTTCAGAAGTTCGTCCATCTACTTAACAGCAGATTTTTTTTTTGTGGTACTGGGAGTTGAACCCAGGGCCTTGCGCTTGCATGCTCTGCAAGTGCTGGACCACTGAGCTGCACCCCCAGCCCATTTTTTAACTTTTTGAGACAGGGTCTCGCTAAGTTACACGGACTGCCTCTGGTCTCGAACTTGCGATTCTCCTGCCTCCATCTCCCGAGCCACTGGGATGACAGGTGTGCGCCACCACGTCCGGCTAACAACGGATGTTTGTGAGCAACCTTCAAGGACTTACATGACCGCAGCTGGTGGTGTCTGTCCGTCATGCCTGAGGGAGGGTGGGAGACAACGAAGCCCGCAGTTATGACAGGGGACCTTATATCCCCGCTGTGCAATGCCAGGGCCTCCCCCTTGCCCAGCTTGACAGCTGAGCTGACCTGGGCTTGTCTCCCTCCAGCAAAGCAGCCCGTTGCTCGCCTGTAGTTTTGACTGGGGAGGGCAGGTGTCAGGGATGACTCGGAGAGTGTTTAGCTCTTTGGCAACATGCTGGATCCGGAGAAGCGAGCGCAGGGTGTACAGAAGCAGCTGGGTGGGGATTTTAGGACCAGATGAGGCTGCACACCCTGCTTTGGCCGCTGGTTGCCAGTGTGTTGAACTGGTGCGATTTCCTAATTTGGATGTAATTCCCACATCTGTCAAATGAGCATGCTGCTCTCTGCTCCTCCTCTCCATAGCTGTGGGAGGCAGGAGGGAGCCAGGAGACGAAGGAGGCCATGGCCCCACTGCCACCTGCTGTGAGAGCTGAAGGGGTTGGGGGAGGACGCCGTCTCCTCCCAGGACAGAGGAAAGGCCTGGGAGTCCATGCTGGTTTTGCAAGGGATGCACTGACCCGGGAAAGGGACATCCATTGGCAGCAGGAAGGCCTGGAGGATTAGAGATGGCCCCACTGTGGAGAGTGGCCCTGTTTCTCTCCCTGGGAATCTTGCTGGCCTCGCCTGCTCTGCCCGCAGGGTTCAGTGAACGAGGCCCTGAGCCTGTCCTGGACCGGTGTATAAATTAACCAGCCATTCAGCCTTAGACTCTTGGAGTCTTAGGAGATCGGACCAGCCTGAGACCTTTGTGCAGTGAGAAGCCCAAAGTAGCTGCCCAGAGAGGCTGGTGGGGAGGAACGGGGGCTCCCTGTGGAGGGCTGGCACCGCGGTGTGAGGCCTGCCCTGTTCTTTATCTGCAGCCATGCCAGCCCCACCTGGAGCACAAGCCGAGGGGAAGTGTGCCCGCTGGGTGCCCCCAGCGCCTGACCCGCAGGGCTCACAGCAGATGAGATGTTTCGAGTTCTAGTTTACAACAGTTTGTTGTCCACAGTCTGTGCCCTGGACCAAGGGGGAGCTTGCGGGGCTCAGGGGCTCTTGGGTGGGTCCCCAGCGGTCCTGGCTCACGGTCAGTCAGCGAGTCTTGTGCTGTGAGCTGCACTTGGGGTGACACAGAGCAGCCACGGCAGCAAGGCGCCAGTCGTACACAGTGAGAGTCACACGGCAGGCTGTGGGGAGCACCAGGCAGCCAGGAGCTCGGGGAGCATCCCACAGCCCTGTGCACGGGGTCACAGCAGCCCACACACAGGGGCCGGGGCTCATGGGGCCACCAGAGCTCCAGGTCTGCACCCTGCTTTGATACCACCTCCTGGCGGACAGTTTCCCAGGAAGGGTCCCTCCTGGGTCATCTCTGGGTCCCTCAGGGATGTACCCCCAGCTCCTTTTTTTTTTTTTGTGGTACTGGGGGTTGAACCCAGGGCCTCGCGCCTGCATGCTCTGCAAGTGCTGGGCCACTGAGCTGCACCCTCAGCCCATCTTTTTTTACTTTTTGAGACAGGGTCTCTCTAAGTTACACAGACTGCCTCTGGCCTCGAACTTGCGATCCTCCCGCCTCTGCCTCCTGAGCCGCTGGGATTACAGGCCTACTCCACCAAGCCTGTACCCCTCTGAAGGTGCTGCCTCAGTGGGCCTAATAGCTTGCCTGCACCAGCAGCATGCACATGGTGTGTGGTGTAGGGCATGTGTAGAAGGGGTGTGGTGTGTGGTGTGTGCATGCATGTGCAGGGCATGCACCCAGGTGTGCCGTGTGTGTGTGTGTGTGTGTGTGTGTGTGTGTGTGTGTGTCTGTGCGTGTATGGGTTGGCAGGAGGCCTGCCCTGTGCGGTGGGCGGGGAGGAGAAAGGAATGAAGGCAGCTTGGTCATCTGCCTAGGGGCAGGCCAGGCTGAGGACAGTAGGCAGGGGCGGGGCTTGGGTGACACAGCCGTATGGGAGGCTGCCAGAGCTCCGTCCCTTACCCCGCTGGTGACCCATGGACACTTGAGAAGCCAGGTCTTCCCAGGAGAGGTGGCTGCACCGCTGGCCTTGTGCACAGGCTGCCGGGTGAGTGGACGTGAAGGTCCGAGGGAGCCAGACCCACAGCCTGCCGGCGGCAGGTGCCCGCGGGTCCTCTGGGCGCTGTTCACCCCTGGATGTCAGTCGCTGTTCGGGATTTCTTACAGGGGCTTCCAAACTTGCTGTCTTAACCGAGCGTGTTTTATGTCTTTGGGCTGTAATTAACGGCAGTCTCCATTATTGCTGGGCATATTAAAGAAATATCTCCCCGGGCTGGCAAAGGCAGAGCTCAGTTTATGAAGACGCGTTCTCACAAGACACCTGGCGGGGTTTTTATGTTGCTTTGCAGAGGTAGGAGGGACAGGGAAGCCGCTTCACTTCCTTTTCATGCAAAGTAATCATCATTCAGGGTGGCCGCAGGGAGGAAGGGAGGAGGGGGTGCCTGGGAGGGGAAGGGTGGGGCGCCCACCTGGAGGGGGCTCCAGGATGGGTGGTATTTTCTGTACACAGCAGCAGCAGAGGGTGGGTAAGGGCCGAAGGCCTGGTGAGCAGGCAGCCAGTGGCCCGGGAAGAGGAGACACAGCTGAGGCCGCCTCCATGGAGGGGGCAAAGCGGCCCCGGCCAGCAGAGCCGGGCATCGCCGTCTCCTCCATCTCTTCTGGACTGATTTATCCACTCAGGGCCCTACTTGAAGGCGAGCCGTCCCGTCTGCATCTCCCAGCTGGCCCCAGTGGACCCAGGGGCGCAGGCTCTGGTGCTGACCTCTGCTCAGAGGCCCCCGTTCTGGTCTTAACCAGCGCCAGCCCTTGGAACCCCTGATGCCTGCTCACCGGGGTTCCACCTCTGGACCCCGCGCCCATTCTGCAGGGCCCCTCTGTATTTCCCTAGGCTTCCTGTCTCGGGGATGGGAAGGCAGCCCTGGTGCCCATGGGACCCAGCAGAGCGGGAAGCTGGGCCTGGCGCCTCTGTGTGCCCCGCCCCACCTGCCTAAAATCTTATTGTTCCCTTAACTGGTAGGTTGGAGGGGGCACCCTGAGATGCCAACACCGGTCATGGGAGCCTCCGAGGATGCTGCCTACTTGGCAAGAGGGACTTTGCTGATGTGATGAAGCCAGGGCTCCCTGGCGGAGTTCGTGCCCTGGGTACTCACTGGGTCCAATGGAGTCACTGGGTCCTTCTCGGAGGGTGGTGGGAGGGTCATGTGAGGGAAGGAGCCGAGATGGGAGCCGGACACAGAGGTCAGAGCACTGTGATTCCTCTCTTGAAGGTAGGATAAGGCTGCACCCCTCCCCCTCCCGCTCCTCCTTCAGGGCTGGCGGGAGCCAGGCTCACCCGTCGGAGGCCTCAGTGTGCTGGGCTGAATGACGGGCCAACTGCTGTGGTCCACAGGTGTCCCCAAGCTCAGGGGTGGCAAGCTCAGTCCCCAGTCCAGGAGGTGATTGGGGTGCAGGGGCTGTGCCCTCACAGGTACGCCATGCCAGGAGCGGGGTCTCTGGGTTGTGAAAGCGTGCGGGTCCCTCTCTGGCTTGCAGGAGATGCAGCAGGCAGGCCCCCTTGAGAGGTGGCCCTCAGCCCTGGACCTCACAGATTCCATAGGGCCAGAGGTTGCTCTCTGTCCCCATCAGTCACCCAGACTGCAGTAGTCTGTGACTGCACCCAAACAGGCCAGCACAGTGATGTGGCCAGGCACTGTGCCCTGGAGGTGACAAAGCCCAGAGCGGGTCAGTCCTAGGTGACCCAGGCCTTGCGAGTAGAGGCCTCCCGGTCCCTCACCCCAACACTGTCCCTTTGTGTCCTGGACCATGTGGTCGGCGGGCAACCTGGCCATGGGAAGGTCTCAGCCAGGAGGCATGATGGGGAGCTGGGAGGGCCCGGCACCTAGGCCTCTAACTCTGTGGTCTAGAGTATGACTCAGTTTCCCTGTACCAGGGACGACCACCGTGATGTGCTGAAGGGGTGGCTGAATCAAAGCAGGGAGGGAGCAGAGATAGGGAGGGGGACACTAGGGGTGGGGAAGAGTTTGAAGGAGGAGACAGGTTTAAGATGGGTGGGGGGTTCCAGTGGCTCAGGAGGCAGAGGTAGGAGGATCCCAAGTTCGAGACCAGAGGCAGTCTGAGTAACTTATCGAGACCCTGTCTCAAAAAATGTAAAAAAGTGGGTTGAGGGTGCAGCTCAGTGGTCCAGCACTTGTAGAGCATGCAAGCCTGAGGCCCTGTGTTCAACTTCCACTACCACAAAAAAAAAAAAAAAAAAAAGATGGGAGGGGGAAAATATGT
This sequence comes from Pedetes capensis, assembly GCA_007922755.1. NCBI lineage: Eukaryota > Metazoa > Chordata > Mammalia > Rodentia > Pedetidae > Pedetes > Pedetes capensis. The sequence continues at coordinate 53,135 of VMDO01008096.1, read as the reverse complement.
ATGTTGCCCTATGGCAAAATCAGGATGTGCATATATAGATAGACTCACAAAAAAGACATGCAAGTAGAAAGGAGACCATTGGTGGGGAGGGAGGGAATGGGGGAAGAGGGTCATGAGAGGGGAAGGGGGGAGTTAACATGAGCAATGTACAATGAAATGCATGTATGGAAATCTCATAATGAGACCTATTAAGTTGTACATAAAAATTACTAATAAAAAAAAGTTTGAAAAAAAGATAAGATGTATTTCAGGGATTGTGGAAAACAGAAATAATCCAGGTGCAGCAAGGTGCTTTGGTAACGGCCCCCTGCTCCTGAGGACAGGGCTGGGATTTAGCTCAGTTGGTAGAGCGCTGCACTGCAGTCTCGGAGGTCCCGAGTTCAATTCCCAGCACTGCAAAAATGGGAGAAGGACCTGGCAATCCACTCCCAAGGCAATCCCGAAACAGTCAGCGATTGAAAACCCTATGAGGGCTGCTATGAGTCGGATACCAACTCGATGGCACCTAACAACAACAACAACAACCTTTGGGGGCTGGGATTTAGCTCAGTTGGTAGAGCGCCGCTCTGCAGTCTTTGAGGTCCAGAGTTCGATTCCCAGCACCACAAACATGGGAGAAGGATGTGGCAACCCACTCCCAAGGCAATCCCGAAAACAATCAGCCATTGAAAACCCTATGAGGGTCACTATGAGTCAGACACTACTCGATGGCACCTAATAAGCTGGCCAGGGATACAGCAATACCTGCTTCCTGCTCGAATGTGAGGAAGTGCAGGGCGTTTTTTGAAGAGCTCACAACATATCAAGGCCCTCTCTTCCCTGGGTTCAGCCTTCCCGAGCAGAAGCTGGGAGCGGTGCTCTGTAGCTCCTGAGTTGCCTCTGGCTTCCTCTGCAGGATGCCAGGTCCCTACGGGAGGCTGAGGGGATCCTCACCAGAGGCCCTGGCTGCGAATCCCCCCAGGATCTCCCTTCAGCTCCCCCTTACCTCCTGCAGCTGCTTGGCGGCTCACTCACTTGGCCAAACACGCAGGCCTTGATGCGCCTCATCTTAATGCGTAAACACACTCCGTCCTATTCACAGGATAGCCACGAATTCCCCGATTATTTCTCAGAATTTATATCAGGCTTGTGCGCATGCGCATGTTATCACGCTGCGTCCCAACCTCATCTCCCGCCAGCTGCTTGCTTTTACATTTAGTCTAACGGGAACTACGTGTCGTAAACACTTTCTTGTAATGAACGACTTACTGTCCTGTAAGTAGGACTCTGCACACTCGGTGGTTCAGCCTGCTCGAGATGCCTGGAGCCACGTGGCCAGTCTGCTGGTACAGAGCCTGAGAGGCACCTGCCTCCTCTGCCAAATGGGGTGGTGCCTGTGAGCTGGGTCCCTGGTGCCAGTGGGGACGGCTGTGCTGCCAGGGCACCTGCCTGGTGGCAGGGGATCTGAGTCATTATGCCTGGGAGGCCTCCCACTGGATGAAGTCCCCTCTGGTTCTGGTCCATTTTTCCTTTGGCACAATTGGTCATGTGCCTTCTTCCTTCCAAGCCAACACGACAGAGTGTTGCTGAATGGATAATCAATTTCAATAATAAGTTAAATGGGTTCGCTTTTGTTCCCAGAAAAGCTCCCACACGGAGAGGGAGTTCTTAAAAGACTCTGGGGTTGAGTTTTTCTTCTGAACTTGGGCCTCCAGCTGCTTCTGAGCTGAGTGTGGAGTGTGAAGAAACCTGGCATGGAGCTGGCTTTTCACGCGCGCTCAGACGCCAGGGCAAGAGGCACTCAGGTTGTCCCTTGGGAGCCTCCAGGACAGGCTTTGAAACGCCTTCCTGCCTCGCCTTCCCAGGATGAAGGACATTATCTGCCTATCTCTCTCCACACTTGTCCACATGTCCTTTCGCAGCCATATTGCTTCTCCTAGAGTGTGCACGTGTTCCAAGACATGGGGGTGAAGTTTGTCAAACATACATATCTCAGGCATTTCCGTGGGCACTGCAGAGCCAAGTCCAGAATGCTGCTCTATCATGGGATGGGAACCTAGCACTCTGCAGCCATCCTATGGTTTCTACTGCCAGGCACTGTGTCTTGTTCATCCTTGTCTCTTCAGGGTTTAGGACAGACCGTGGTACGCAGTGTCCGATAAGCATTCGCTTGTTGAATGAACGGATGAGTGAATGAGGAATGAATGAAGCAAATCTCTACACCGTTCAGCTCTCCTGTTTGAGGATGGTCTCCTCCCGGGTCATCAGTCAGATCTGTGACAGCAAGATCTGGCTGGACCTGCCTTTGCTGTGATGTGTCAGCACATTTACTCGGTGCTGCACTCGCTAAGTAAATACCGATGGAGAGAACATCAATTGTGGGCTGCAGTCAAGGAGCTGCTTCTGTGGGATTTCAATTCTCCGGGATGACAGAAGTCCTGCGTAAGCCAATTGTCCTTTGATAATTCCTCAAAGCACCTATAAACATCTCTGCAGTGTGATCTCTCAGAGAGCTCCTGGCGCTGTAACCGGGGGACATTTCTTTGGTGAAGAACTGGATCAAGCCATTGCCTTGCAGTTAAGGCCACTGCGTTTTGATGCGCCTCCCTACAACACGGCGCTCACACAGAGCCGGCAAGTCGCTCACACTGTGAGGGAGGATGTGAGTGGAACAGAGGTGAGTTTTGTCTCCTCTGTGAGCTCACTCAGCGAGGAGAAAGGCAGGAAAGACCAGCTATACTTAGGTTCCTTTCTTTCTCTTTTCTTAAGTACTAAGAAAATAGATTTGCAGTGACAGAAATGAAATTCATTTACACCGTGACTCCACCATAGATGCTCAGTCAGGTCTGCTAGTTGGTGCAGGGAGAGAGTTTCTTGTTGGGTGTGAGGAGAAAAATGTCATCATTTAGGGAGAAAACCAACTAACCAACTCAAACACCAAAGTGATTTACTCACTTCATTCAAAGTGATTTACCCGCAAAACTATCATCCAAGCTACTAGCCAGCCAACAGATGAACTAACGCAGCAGTCAACGTGCCTCACCTGGAGAGACAGCCAAGCTCCTCCAGGGGGCCTTCGAGAGGACATTGCTAAATGGAGACTGTTGTGGACTCTGAGGCTGGCAGGTGGGGAAATGTTATCAACACTGTGACGCTGGCAGATGGGAAATGCCGTGGACATTGTGTGGCTGGCAGGTGGAGAAATACTGTGGACTCCATGAGGCTGGCGGGTGGGGAAATACTGTGGACATCGTGGGGCTGACAGATGGGAAATGCTGTGGACATTGAGGCTGGCAGGTGAGGAGATGCCATGGACATTGTGTGGCTGGCAGGTGGGTAAATACTGTGGACTCCATGAAGTTGGCGGGTGGGAAACTGCTGTGGACTTCAAGGGGCTGACAGATGGGAAATGCTGTGGACATTGAGGCTGGCAGGCGAGGAAATGCCTTGGACTCCATGATGCTGGCAGATGGGGAAATGCCGTGGACATCATGTGGCTGGCAGATGGGGAAATACTGTGGACTCCATGAGGCTGGCAGGTGGGGAACTGCTGTGGACACTGAGGCTGGTGATGCTCCTGAAGGGCAGGTCTGTAGCACTTAGTGCTGCCGACATCTTTTTCTCTTCTCCTCCTTTGGCCCCAGTGACGTGGGTCTTCGTGATTCTCCACTGCTTCTCTTCCTGCTATTCCCAGTCCCCACATCTGCCCCTCTCCGTCACTCCCTACTCTGGTGGCCATGTCATCGTTCATGGCGGTCTGGTTCATGTGTTGGACCCTGTGCCTCTGTGGTAAAGTGATGCTGATGGGGCAGGGGAGGAGCAGGTGGCGGGAGCCCAGAGCGATCTGGGCAGGATGCAGTGAGCCCAAATCATCCTGACCCTCACACGGAGGTCCGGCCTACAGCTCCGTGTGTAGGGGACGATGACCAGGAGTCTGGGTGCAGAAGAAGCCACACAGCAGCTGTATGACTTTGGATGGCTTCTGACTATCTGGTCCCTCATCTATTGCTGGGGGATAGTCATGCATATGTTCAATGGCATTATTTTATCGATCCAGTCAAAGTTCCTTTGGGAAAGTACTAGCTGCTTGTCAGATGCAGGCTGGGGACCTTTGCCTGTGACTCTTCCCCACTCTGTTCTGCAGGGTCTGTCCTTGCTTTCAGTGTACTGATCTCTAGCAATGATGGAGGAGTAACTGTGTTCCTGGAACGTGCCAAGTGCTGTGACTCCACGGAAGCCTGGGACACAGCCCAGAACAGGAGAGTGGAATGTGATGGAAGATGGGGCATGTGGTAGACACCTTCTTCCTTCCCCCATCTCCACCGGCACCTCGGTCCGTTCTACGTTGCTATAACCAAACACTAGAGGCCAGGCAATTTGCAAAGAAGAAATTCATTTTGCTCAAGGTTCTGAAAGCTGGAGAAGCCCAAGGATTGGCGCTGGCACCTGCTGGGCATCTGGTGAGGCTTCGTGTTGTGTTGAGGCATGGCAGAGGGCAGCACGTGCACCATTCCCTCCTGAGACCACAGTGTCCCTGTGTCCCCGGCTCCTCTGCAGAGCTTCTAGAGCTTGAGCACCTGTGTGACCTTTACAGTATTCAGTGACGACGCCACCTGAAGTGTGTGACTGACTGAGGCACAAATGCCTGTTTTGGTAAGCCCCGGGGACTGGGGCCTATTTGTTACACAGCATAACCTCATGACAATTGGCTAAAACAGGTTGTTACCTCTCTTCTTGTGGAGCCTACTGGCATATGCTTGTGGTGGGTTATCTCCTCATGAGGGTTGTCATTCTTGATGGTGAGCTTATTTTCCTAGTGAGCTATTTTTGTTTTTAACTCTGGATGGTGGATATGTCTCCATTGAGGGGTGTGTGTGTGTGTGTGTGTGTGCGCGTGTGTGTGCGCGCGTGTGTGCGCGCGCACGCGTGTTTCTTTCTTTCCTTGCCTCTGTCAAGGGACCCAAGGCTTTCATGCACCTGGGGTCTTTGTTATTTTGGGGACTTTCATTCCACACTGATCTCCTGAGCTCAGCCCCCATGTCAGGGATCCTGTGCTTATTTTCCCTGAGATCTTTCTTGCCCACCAAGAGCCGAGGACAGGCACAGCCTCCCTTGTTAGGTGCCTACTTGGTGGGCAGTTTCTTGTCCTCTTTTAAGGATCGAATGGGCCCTGTGGATGCCCTTTGTACAGTGCTTCGGTTTCAGGCTCTGTCCCAGCTCAAGGCCCGTCTTCTGTTCAGTATATGCGCGAGGGCCCCAGACCCTGTTTGCTAGTTCACACCCAGCTCAGATGCCCCGGGGCTGCCCTGGACTTGAGTTCTGACTTTGCTTCAGGGATGGGGCTCTGCCCTTCCTTAGGATCCTGGATGTGCTATAAATTAAACACACACACACACACACACACGCACATTGTGCTTGGTGTGTCTTGGCATTTGTAGTGAAGGGGTTGACCAGCTCATTGTCCCAGGCGTGCACACCTGTGCCTGCTTATCTGTTCCTCTTATTACAGAGGCTTCCACCCCACAAGGCAGGGGCCACTGGAATTCCCTTGCCATCGCCAGTGCTCAACACGGTTCCTGGCATTCAGGGGCGCTTGGCCAATGCTTGTTGATGGATTGAATGACTGAGAATTCAAAAACAGGGTTGAGGGCCTGCGGAGGATGCTGGTGGCTCTGTCCCTCCCATAAGTCCTGTCCATCAGAGGAGCTCTCACTGGGCTGCTGTGTGCGGGGAAGAGAGAGGATCAGAAAACCCCTCACGGTGAGTGGGGGTCCTCTTCCCTGTAAAAGTCTCATTTGGGGCGCATGTGTGGGGCTGGCTTGGAGCTTTCTTCTTCCTCACTGTGGGGCCCAGGGCACGACTTGGCCCCTGCCTGTGGAGGCTCATGGTGTTGTTTGGGGGACCAGCTGGGCAGCTGCTGGTCATTCTGGGGTGGACGCGGCTCCCTTCCACCTGCAGGTGCAAATTTCCTCTGACCCCCCTCTACCCTTGTGAGCGATCCTGCTGCACATTCTGTTCTTGGAGCCAACAGCATGTAGGAAAGGGGGTGACTTAGGAGACCGGATTTCAGAGGTCGCAGGACACCAACGGCTGCAGATAACTCTGGGACTTCCTGGGCTGACTCTGACTGGCGGCTGGCTGTGGGCACCTGTGGGCTCCAGCCCGCCAGTGCCGTGTGGGAGCTGGTGGGCCCTCCCTTCCTCAGGCCTGTGTGAGTTGCACGGAGCCCTGAATGAGGTTGCCTATGAAGACGCGCCCGAGGTCCTGGTTTGGAGGATGATTCTTTTGGACCAGGCATTTCCATTTTCATTCTTACTTAGTGAATACCTTCTTTATTTATTTTAATCAAATCCATCTGAGGGGAACCAGGTCATCGGCTGGTCCCTAACCCCTGGGGCTCTTGGTACAGGGATGAGAGCCCTGGGGGAGGGGGGTCAGCTGCTTCTGAAGTTCCCCGAGATCCCTCGGCTGAGGAGGAAGTCCAGGGAGCATGCGGTAATTGCGTGGACACATAACTTATTAAGTCAGACTCGTAAGTTAGAACACCCCGTGGTACAAACGAGGGGTGGGCAAGGAGAAAATGAGACTCAGCTTTCGCCTCCCCCCCCCACGTCAGAGCTCCAATGATGCTAAATAAACATTGGAAAAATTTTCCATTTCTATGCGGATGGGTTTCAAGATCTGGTGGCCCCATCATCCTGGTTCTGAACCCAACATGTGGAGCCCCCTCCACTTTGGGGGGTGCTGGGCTGCCCAGGCAGGGAAGAGCCATGATGCTGGGGGAAAGACTCCCAGTGGCCCCTCCCCATCCGGCAGACTCTGGGCCAAGCTCTGTCCCTAGGAGGGGCTGGAGGGAGCCCCTCCTTGCTGGCCCTCCACATTCCCAGTCCCCACTAGGAGCCCAACGTCCCAGGGGAGCGTTCTGCGCAAGCGCCTGCCCCCTCTGTGAACACGATTGGTAGCAGGGGGGACTCTGTCCAGGCATGTTTGGGTCTGGAGTCCTGTGGAGGTCTGGGCAGCTGCTGGCTCCACGCAGGGAGCAGGAGGCCAGGCGGCCAGGACTCCATTAGCAAGCAAGCGCTCTGAGAGTGGGCAGTGTCTTGTCCTGCTCCCTTGGAGTCCCCTCGCCTGGTGCCCTTGATGCGGGTTAAGTCACACCAATCAATTCTGGCCGCTTGGGCCCCAGGAGGGGCTGTGATGGAGGAGGCAGTCAGTCCAGCTGCGCCTTCGAGGGGCCGCTCTCCCCCTTGACCGTGGCTATCGCTGCCTGGTCTCTGTCAACCCAGGGGAGGGAACTGGACTGGGAGCCAGGGGACAGCATTTGGTCAGATTTCCTTCTCTAGAACCACGGGGCGAGGGAGTGGGGCACATAACCACTGCTGCATGCCTCAGTTTCCCCAACTGTCCTCCAGTCCCACTCAGCTCTCTGTGTCTGGTGTCAAATGCTCCCGCCACCTGCTCCTGTTGACCACAGCCCTATTGTCCACAGGTGGAGGAGATGCAGCCTGCCTGACGCGTGGGGAAGCTGAAAGGGCCCCCCTCCTGTACACATTCACTCAGTGCTGAGCACCTGCTGGTGTGGGTTACTGGGCTCAGAGGTGATGGGCTCAGGATATCTCCCATCCGGTGGGGAGGACCCGAGATGGAACGGGAGGAGGAGGAACCCATGTCTAACACATGGGGAAGCTGAGAGGGCCCCCTTCCTGCACACATTCCCTCAACGCTGAGCACTTGCCAGTGTGGGTTACCAGGCTCAGGGGTAATGGGCTCGGGGAATCTCCCATCCGCTGGGGAGGACCTGCGATGGAACGGGAGGAGGAGCCCAAAGAGAAGGGAGAGAACATGGCACCCGGTGAGGGGCAGGGAGGGGCGAGCCAGTGCTGGGGGCCGGGCGCCTGAGGGAAGGGGGCCAGGCGGTGCCCTGAGACACAGAGAAGATGCAGCCTGTGCCAAGCACCTTCTCTTCATTTATCCATTGGTTTTCCTTCCATGGAAATGGAACAAGGGGCTTTTAAGCACCCCACCCTCCCCAGATGCCAGGTGCTTGCTGAAGTCCTCGGGGCCTCTGCCACCACTGAGGCAGAAGGCAGCCACGCTGCATGGTAGAGGGGCTCTGAGGGGTGCAGGGGGTCTCTTCCTCAGAGCTGGGGGACCAGAAGCTCCAGACATTTGACTAGGGGTGTGGTGGAAGCTGGGAGCAGGTGTCGTCTTAGGGACAGTGTGCATGGATGGAGACCTAAGGAAGAGATGTACTGCCGGGGCAGCTGCTCGGAGAGCAGGGGTTGAGGGGGGAAGGTGGGCTGCAGAGGGGGTGGGGTGCCTGGGGCTTTGGCCACCAGAACCCCAAGGGTGTCCCCACTGAGGTGTTGCTGTTGATCTGAGATGGGTCCCGTGGGCCCAGGGGCAGAATCGGGTGTCCAGGGGCAGGACTGTGGGGCCAGGGGCAGAATCGTATGTGTCCAGGTGCTGGACCATGTGCCCAGGGGGAGAATTGGGTGTCCAGGGGCAGAATCCTATGTCCAGGGGCAGGACCCTGGGCCCAGGGGCAGAATCAGGTGTCCAGATGCTGGACCATGGGCCCAGGGGCAGAATGTGTGTGTCCAGGTGCTGGACTGTGGGCGCAGGGGGAGAATCGTATGTCCAGGTGCTGGACTGTGGGCCTAGGGACAGAATTATGTGTGTCCAGGTGCTGGACCATGTGCCCAGGGGGAGAATTGGGTGTCCAGGGGCAGGACTGTGGGGCCAGGGGCAGAATCGTATGTGTCCAGGGGCTGGACCATGTGCCCAGGGGGAGAATTGGGTGTCCAGGGGCAGAATCCTATGTCCAGGGGCAGGACCCTGGGCCCAGGGGCAGAATTGGGTGTCCAGGTCCTGGACCGTGGGCCCAGGGGGAGAATCGGGTGTCCAGGGGCAGAATCCTATGTCCAGGGGCTGGACCGTGGGCCCAGGGGCAGAATCCCATGTCCAAGGGCAGGACGGAAGCATCTCTCCTCGTAACCACTGAGACCAGGACAACTAGATGGCGCTCTCAAGGACTGTAAGCAAGCTGAGTCCTTTTGCCCAGCACCTAGGGACAGAAGTTGAGGACAGACTCCGGTCCTGGCGCAGGAGGCAGAAGAGCCACAGCTGCCCCCGAGGCAGCAGAAAGAGCTGCTAACAGTCAGTCTGTAACACTTCTTTGGCTTCCTCTCTGCCCTTGTCAGAGCAGGGTGTGGAGAGAGAGAGAGAGAGAGAGAGAGAGAGACAGAGAGAGAGAGAGAGAGAGAGAGAGAGAGAGAGAGAGAGAGAAGGGCTTTTCCTTTCTCCTGCTTGCCCCACATAGAGGTGGTGCCTGAACAAGGGGGCCCAGGTGCAGAATTGTGTGTCCAGGGGTAGGACTGTGGGCCCAGGGGCAGAATCCTGTGTCCAGGAGCAGAACCGTGGCCCTGGGGGCCCATTGTTATCACTTGGACTAGCGTCTGCCACTCCCCTGCCTGCGTGCAGACTGTGCACTCGCTGTGGGTGACAGCCCGCTAAGGGGGCCAATGCAAGGACAGAGGGGTCTGCCCCTCCCCCAGGGCCGTGGCTGTCCTCTTCCCCACTGGGCAACTCCCTCATTGCTGCTGCTGTGCCCACCCGTCTGGTCTGGCCCAGCGTCACCTGGGTTTTCCTCTGTCCGTCTCTCGGACAGTCCAGGAGAAGGGCAGGGAGCTGCACCTGGAGGAGGGCTTCTGATGCACCTGGTCTTGGACTGCCTGCTACCCAAGCAGCCACAGGATGTCTGCACTGAGAAGTCACTGAGGGAGCAGTCCCAGGAGGCTTATTCTCGCCTCGTGGGGAGCTGTGACTGGGAAAACATTGCCGTTCCCCTCACACCAAGGTGTGCTCAGTGCTGCGTGAGGCTGCACACACCCCACCCGGGCTGGTCGGAGCCTGTGCTTGGCAGCTGTCTCTGCCCCCCTCCTGGGACATCTCATCTGTACATGGGGGCTCAGGTGGCGTGGCTGTGGGCAGCCTCCTGGGCCAGCGCACCTCCTTTGTCTAAGCAGGGTCAGTGGCTCCCATAGGGCACCACCAAGTGCATGACCCCCTCCTGGGGGTTGGCCGATGTGGGGGGCGCCCCTCCCAGTCCGGCCCTGATGTTTGGACGGGCGGTGGTGCAGCGCACACAGATACTAAACATAATTCACTCGGGACCCTTGGGTGAGAGGCGTGGACTCCTGTGGCCCTCGGGACGTTGGCGGAGATGGGAGAAAGGAAAAGCCTCAGGCGCTTTTATCTTCCAGGGACAAACACCCATGTTGGTGGTCTCGGTGGTCATGAGGAGACAGTTCTTGCTTCGTTGGTGATCAGATGGAGAGTGGGTTCTTTCCTTGTTGATGGTCGCAGTGGGAGAGCGTTCTTTCCTCACCGAAGGTCTGGGCCAGAGAGCAGAGAGAGCTGTTTCCTCTTTGGTGGTCCGGGTGAGAACGGGGTCTTTCCTTGTTGGTTGCCAAAGATCTGGGCGAAAAAAGGATTGAGCTGCCGCAGTGCAGCTCCTTATATAGCTCGCCTACAGAATGGCCTGAGCCAATCAGCTTTGAGTCCAATTGTCCAGTCAGGTTCAGGGGATTTGTGAAGGGTTTTTGTACAAACGTCCAACCAAGTTACTTTCATTTTCCCTAGATTTCTAATTTACAAACCAGATCTTCAAAAGCCATTTTTCTAGTTTAGGGGTTTTTGTCAATTTCGTCCCAATTTTTCCCCTACAGGTCAAGGCTATGCCACCCAGCAAGGCCAACAAAGGAAGCACTGTACTCCTTTGGCCCTGCAGGGTGGTTGCCCACCATGGCCCTCTCTCTCTTCACATGTCTGCTGAAGAGACTAAGACGTGCACGTGCTGAGGGGACGTAAGTACGAGATTAATCGGACCCAGGGCCATGTGTCCAGCAGGGGAGGGTGCAGGAGGGAAAAGAACCTGCCCTGGAAGTGAACAACGGGGGTCTGTCCTGTGAGGAGGGGGTGGAGTCATAAAGCCAGTGGGCATGGCATAGCAATTACAGCAAGGCTGCCATTCTGGGTGGCGGGTTGGTGTCCTGACCCTAGCCCACTGCCACCACCTTGACCATTGTGGAAATTCAAGCGAGTGTCTGAAAATCTGGGCTCGTCTCCACCCTCCCCTGGTGCTGAGTCGCTGCGGTTCGGATTTGCTCCACCAGTTGGGAAGAGCTTTCAGCTGTCCCCAGCCTCCTGAGATGTGACATCACGTCTCCCCCTGCCAGGGCTTCAGGACCTGCAAGTGTTTTTGGGCCTCTGCTTGGCTGCAGACAGGGGACCGGAGGTGCTGGGGTCAGGCCACAGTGGTAGGAGGGCAGGACACGGGGAGGAGGCCGCCTCTCCTGAGCTCTGCGCGAGGCTTGTGCCCCCAGTGACTGCTTTGGTGTCTGGTCCCTCCCCGGCTCACGGGCCTGGATTTAACTTGGACAGGGGCCCTGTACCTTGGGAGCTTCCTGCATCCTGGTCTCTTGGGACATAATGGACCCTTCCCCTGGGCTGTGCAGGTGTGGGTGGACAGCGTAGGTGATCATAAGGCCCAGCTCATGGTACCAGCTGGGTGGGGCACACAGAGCGGTCACTGGCACCGAGCAGGTGCCGTGCTCACCGACTTCTTCACCAGCCTGTGAGGGCTGCCAGGCCGGTCTCTTCTCCCACTCACCCCCGCTCAGACCACCTTCTTGTCTTTGCCTGGCCAGCTCCTTATCCACCTGGAAACACCTGCTCTGCCCCTGGCCTGTGACCGGGAGCCAAGGCCAGTCCAGCGTCCCCTGGCCTCCCCCCCTTCCCTGAACTGCCCTGCAGAATGTTCTGCCACACGCTCCCTTCCACTGCAGCCCACTGTTGGGCCAGCGTGTCTGGGCCTCTGGGGTTCCCTGGAAGTGTGTAGCTTATTGGCTGAGCACAGATCTTGAACACGTCAGGGGGTCCTTGTGCATTTGACACATCAAGTGATTGATGGCCAGTTTGATCCCACCGATGGAGCGGATACTGTATGGCTCTTGGCGTTTGCAGGTTGGCAGCAAGTAGATAGCAGTGATGACCCCGCCTCCCCTTCATTGAGGGGCCTGACTGGAGTCTCCACCATGGCTCTTGCCTGTGGGAAGCTGTGGAAGAGTCTGCTCCAGAGGCCGGAGAGGGGAAGGGTGCAGGGCCAGAGCCACTGGCTAGGTATCTGGGCATTTTGTGGGAACTGGCATCACGGCAGGAGCTGGAAATTGGCCGAGTGGGAGTCTACATCAGGGCCACCCTGGAGAACTGGCTGCCTCCCTGCCTCCTCACAAACACTGGTTGTTGAAGGCCACCAGCACGCCACTCCCGGGCCCCTGCGGCTTTCCCCATGGGGCTGTCTGTGTTCTGTCTGTGAGGGACTGTGCCATCTGCCTGTGGCTCTCAGCAGACGGCGGGTGGAAGGCGGTCTTGTCATCAGGTGAGCAGCGGATGTGGCTCAGCCCTGTGGGCGAGGTCTTGCCCGGTGCCGTTTCTCGGGTGGCTCAGTCCTGGGCGTCTGCAGTGTCATAGGGCAGAGTCGTGCCATGGCACACCCTTCCATTTCCGGCACCGTGGCTTGTTTGGTGGCTTCCGTGGCCTGGCTTTGAAAGTGCACTTTGGCCACAGAATCCCACCTCGGGCAGAGTCAGTACTTGCTCTGGAGCGAGAGCCACAGGCCCCGCGCTCAGAGCTGCTCCAGCCGCAATGCTGGTGCAGCCCAGCTCCCGCCTCAGGCAGCCTGGTCACCCATGTGGTTTTCGTGGTTAGCACCTGTCTCTCCCGGTAGAAGAAGCCACTTGGGGCAGGATCCGTGCCTGCTTTGCTCTTCACTAGGTCCCCAGCTTGGAGCCCTAGGCCTGGCACCCAGTGTCTCCCAGAATCCACAGTGCTCGCGGCGCCTCCCGCAGCCTGGTCTGGAGTCTGCGTGCTGTGCGTCCTTGTCCCTCTCATCACGGCATGGGGTCATCTCTCCCATTGTTGCGTGGGTTGCCACTCTCACTGTGCGTGTCTGCACCGCCGTGGCGGGGTGTGTGCGCCCCCAGGGAGTGCTACCTCCGCGATGATGCCATGGTGCCCGCTGTGTTCTCACAGCGACCACGTCGGCACAGGTCGCTCTGGGTCTGGCATCCCTCCATGATGACTGGTTTATATTCTCGCCCTGAGGTTTGGCAAAAAATATTGCATCGATTGTTTTTAATTATGTCCATCTTGTATACTTTACATTACAAGAACGGCTCGATACTGCTTTACAATCCAAGCAGCCCCCAGAGCATCGCTCAATATCCCAGGACGGAACGCGAGAGCTTTCCTTGTGCTGAGCTCGTAAAGTCCCCTGCAAAGCGCCACAGTTCCACAATTCGTTTGTTGTTCTCCCCGTTATGGGCCGCCCACTGCCCTGGGAGTATGGAGCGAGGCCATAATAAATGCTAATCGAGGGCTTTGGTCTGTCACCTGCACCTCTGTTTGCATGATGGTGGCTAGCCGTGGGGAGGGGATGCAGGGCCCTGGACAGGAGGCATGCGGTCAGTGAGTCCCCTGTCCCCTGCTGTGTGACCCCTCTGGGGGCAGAGGTGAGTGAGGGGAGGTGTGCAAACACTGACAGGGATGTCGTGTGGGTCTATGGCCCGTGAGACCCACTGTGGAAAGGCCAGCTTGGATTCTCCCTTGCTGGCGGGCGTGGCCCGGCCTGCCCATTTCTCTGAGCTTTGGCTTCACTGTTTATAAAATTAACAGCACCGATTCAGGTCTTAGGGCCTTGGGCGGAGGAGATGAAGGGCCCCAAATCCAGTTTCCTGTGCTGGGTGCATCTGCAGAGGCCTCGTAGCCACCAACAGAGCGAAGACCCCAGAGGGACCACCCCACCTTGTGCGTCGGAAATGCAACCTCGCTGGTCACCATGAGGGCTCTGTTTCGGAAATGACCCAAGAGTTGACATACTCTTGACCCCGTGCACCATTCACGGGACCCTCTGTGGAGGTGAGGCTGCCTCTGGGGGAGATGTGGCCGGGGCCCAGGATGTCCCCTCCAGCTTGGCAGGCAGCAGTAGGATGGGGTGGTCCTCAAGAATCTCTCAGCCTCCCCCCAAGGACCTGGGAGCTCCTGCACCTGGCCACGCAGCCACTGGCTCCTGGCCCTGCAGACGCTGGGGAGACTCTGCCTGGTGCTGGGGCTCAGCCACATTGACCGACAAACTGTGCAGCCTCGGCTGGAGGCCCACGCTCCCCAAGGACAAAAAACACGGCCTCACAAGTGCTCTCTGCCAATAGCCTTTGCTGCCCCCGGAGCCCTGCTGGCCAGACCCTCATTTCAGAAGAAAAATGCCTTGCGGTGTGTAAAAAGGCCCGGCAGGCCCCTGCCGTGAGAGCCAGGCTGTTCAAAGGAAGAAAGATGCTTCCTGTGGGCGCCGTGCACGCTGATGAGTTTAAAATCCGACCGCTGCAGATATATGCTTTTCAATAAGCACCGATATTGGGCACAGGGCAAAGAAAATAATCCATTTCAGCCGCAGGAGCCGGCCAGCGAGGGAGCTGGCCTCGTTTATTTATATATTTCCTTTGCAAAGGCAGCCATGCAGTGAGATGTTAAATTCACTGCCCGCCAGCCAGCAACGTCCTGGCCCCGGACATCGATGGCTCCCAGGTTTTTTTCAGTGCTGCACATGATGAGGGCCACCTCCAGCTGCATCTGGCAGCAGGCAGCAGGCTTTTGCTGGGGGGTTGGGCACAGGGCAAGGTCGCTGAGCCGGGGTGTCCCCAGGGAGTAGGGATCCGTGTTCTGGATCTGTGGAGCGCGTGGCTGTCTGGAAGGGTGGAGGGTGAGGCCTGCTGCAGGGTCTGAGCCCCCAGGGGCCTCCTGAGGGGTGTCCATGGGTCCCTGGGCTCCTCAGACATTGTCAGTCACGGAGCGGCTCCAGAGGTGGGGGCATCAGGGACAGAGCGGGCTGGAGCCCTCCTTTGCCCGGATACTTGCCTTGGGGCCATGCTCCGTGTCTGTGCTGGGGTCCTGGGGAAGCCTGGATGTCCTCGTTCAACCTCCCCTCTCTGCCTCAACCAAGGAGGGTCGCCATGCTCCAAGGTGAGGGTCAGTGTGCTGGGGCCGTGGTAATCGTGGTGGCCACAGCAGGGGCCACCTTCACAGGGCCACTCCGGCCACAGCCGGGTTCTCAAAGGTTCCGTCCTCCCAAACAGCATCACTGTGGGGGGCTGATGTCCCCTCTGCTGAAGGGAAGGGGCCCAGGGGTGGAAAGGTGAGGCCCTGAGAGGTCACTGTGCAGGTGTCCCAGCCCATCCAATGTCACCCCTGGATCAGGATCCAGTGCACCCCCAGCTGAGGGACTTACCCCCCAAAGCACGTCAGTCACGTGGCTCTCCTGCTCAAGAACGCTCCATGGCTGCTCTTTAGCTGTCAGACAGTGTCATAGCATCTGTGCTTCCTGTTGCCTGCCTCTGCCTCACCTCGGAGGACCCTCTCTCCCGTACCTTCCACTCCTGCCCACCCTGCTCCCATCTGTCCTTCATGTTCAGTTTCTTCAATTTCAACTCTGGCGATTTGCCTCCTCAGAGAAAACGTCCCAGCTCTCTCCCCCTATACCTTCACACTCTAGTCAGAATTAGCCCACTGTGCGCCACGCTCCCAGCACCCTTTGCGCCTGTCCTGTGCCTTTATCCATTGATCCTCCAGAGCAGGGATTCTGTCTTGCCACAGTGTGTTGGTTAGCTTTTTCATCACTGTGATCCCATGGCTGAGAGAAACAATTTGAAGGAGGAAGGATGTATTTTGGCTTCCAGGTTCCAAGTTTCAGTCTGTGCTTGTTTCTGAGCCATGGGAAGGCAGGGCATCATGTGGAAGAGCAAAGCTGCCCACTCACAGCGCTGAAGAAACAAAGAGGAGATAGGCTACAAGGGGTTGGGGGTAAGACAGCCTTCAAAGACATGCCCCAAATGACCTGCTTTCTTCAGCAAGGTCCCATCTCCTAAGGTGTCCTTTGCCTTCCAAAATAATACCCCCCACTAGGGAACCAAGCCTTCAGCATGTAAGTTTTGGAGAGACATTTCAGATTCCAGCTAGAACCTTCCACCCCAGGCCCTGAAAGCTCACAACCAACGCATAATGCAAAACACATTCCTTCCCCAAGAGTCCTCATCATCTTAACAGTTGCAGCATTGCTCAAAAATCCACCTTCAAAGTCTCTTTTGAGACTCAAGGCAAAATTTGCAGCTGTGAGCTTCTATCAAAATAAAAAAACAAGTTACATACTTCTACTATACCATGATACAGAGCACTCAATCCCATCCCAAAAGGGAGGAACAGGAGAATAGCAAGGAAAGATTGGGCTGAACGAGAGCAAAACCCAGCAGGGAAAATTAAATCCTGTAGCTCCATGTCCAGCATCCAAGGCACATGGTGCTGTGATCTGAGCTCCAAATGGCTTGCTTGGCCCAGCTCCTATTGCCTTGCCGGCTGCATTGCAGTCCACACGGCCTCTCTCCTGGGCTGGCTCCATTCATTGACTGTGGTGTTCGTAGGGAGACGGTCCATGTTCCTGGCATCTCTACCATCCTCGGGTCTGCACTGCATCTTTAGCTTCACTTTCACAGCTAATCACGTTGCCCTCCCAGCGGCTGCCTTCAGAGAACGCCACTCTGCCACATTTTGCCTGGTCTCCTAGGGACTTTCTTTGAAACCCAAGTGGAAATCTCCATGACCCTGTAACTCTTTTTTTTTTTCTTTATGTGGTACTGGGGGTTGAACCCAGGGCCTCGCACTTGCATGCTCTGCGAGTGCTGGACCACTAAGCTGCACCCCCAGCCCATTTTTTAACTTTTTGAGACAGGGTCTTGCTAAGTTATGCAGACTAGCTCTGGTGTCAAACTTGTGATCCTCCTGCCTCCTACTCCTGAGCCACTGGGATTAGAGGCGTGCACCACTGCGCCTGGCCCATGACCCTGTAACTCTGCATTCTGCATGCCTGCAAAACCAGCATCATGTGGACGATGACAAGGCCTATTGCCAGCTTTATCAGTAGCTGGATCCCCTTGGTCCACAGCTTCAGTGGCCTCTGGGTGCCTGGGTGGCTGAGCAAGATGCAATGAATCCCAGGGAAGCAACTTTCTAAGTAGTTCTATGTGGGCAGATTGCCTGGTGGTGCTTCCTTCTCAAGGGCAAATGTTTTAGATGCATTTGCACTTTATACCCCTGAGCCTGCTATGGATGGGGTCTTACCCTCAAGGTGCCTTTCCTTTGATTGTCCCAGTGTGAAGTGCTTGGCTTATAATCAACAACCCCAGAAGCAGCAGTCAAAAAATAAAAAGATGCTTTGCACTGGGAAAATCTGTTGCAAAAGACCTTTATAAAGTGTTGAAAACTAAAGATGTTGCATTGAAAACAAAGATGTGCCTGACTCATGCCATGGTATTTTCAGTCACATCTTATGCTTGTGAAAGCTGGACATTGAACAAGGAAGACAGGAGAAGAGGTGATGCTCTTGAATTATGGTGCTGGAGATGAATATTGAATATACCATGGACTGCTGAAAGAACCAACAGATCTGTCCTAGAAGAAGTGCAACCAGAGTGCTCCTTGGAAGCAAGGATGGTTACACTGCTTCTTAGGTATTTTGGTCATGTTGTCAGATGGACTAATCCCCGGAGAAGGACATCATGTTTGGGAGGGTGGCAGGTCAAGGAATAAAAGGAAGACCCTCAACTAGATGGATTGACGTGGTGTCTGCAACAATGGGCTTAAACATAAAAAAGATCAGGTGGGCACGATGGCCCACGCCTGTAATCCCAGCGGCTTGGGAGGCAGAGGCAGGAGGATCACAAGTTCGAGACTAAAGGCAGTCTGCGTAATTTGGTGAGACCCTGTCTCAAAAAAAAAGTAAGAAAAAAAAAGTAAAAAAATGGGCTGGGGGTGCAGTTCCATGGTCCAGCACTTGCAAAGTATGCAAGCACAAAGCCCTGGGTTCAACCTCCAGTACCGCAACAAACAAACAAACAAACAGAAAACATAAAAAAGATCATGTGCCTGACACAGCATTGTTCTGCTGTACATAGAGTCTGTATGAATCAGATCCGACTTGATGGAATCTAACAACAACAAGAAATCCCTTCAGAAACCATGTCATTTTTGGTCCCAACTTTAAATGCACTACACTAGTTTTCTGGCCAAACTGCAAGGTTTTCAAATCTTTCTGCTCTCTCTTTCCCTCCCATATCTCATTATAAACTTGGCTAAAACCAGCCAGCAATCACCAGACCACAGCCTGAATGTTGTGCTGCCTTGAAATTTCCTCCATCAGGCTTGTCACCTTTCAACTCAGCCTGCCACAAAGTCTTGGGCATGGACAAAATGTAGCCAAGGACTTTGCCACAGCAGAACACAGATGTCCTATAGTCCAGTTCTGAAAAGAGTCATTCTCATTCCTGTAGGGACCTCACGAGCAGTGTTCCCTGTCTGCATTCCTATCGACATTCTAGTCTTCTGAGATCCCACAATAATTGTCCACTAAGATCTGCTTACAGAATTCTAGGCCTTCTCTTGTCCACATTCCCAAACTCTTCCAAACTCCTCCCACAAACCGGTTTTAGAGACGCCTGAACCACATTGTCAGGCAAAATCCCAGCAAGGGCCCCTCTTCTGGTACCAATTTTCTGTGTTCTGTGTTAGTTGTCACTGTGGCAAAATACCTGAAAGGAACAACCTGAAGGAGGAAGGATTTATTTCGGTCATGATTTCTGAGGTGTCAGCTCGTGATTGGCTGGTGTTCTAGGGTGCGGTGAGGCAGAGCATGGCGGCAGCCAGAGCATGTGGCAGAGCAAAGCTGCTCACTTCCTGCTGGTCAGGAAGCAGAGAGAGAAAGACAGGAAGTAGAAAGACAGGCCAGGGAGAAGATTTCCTTCAAGGACATGTCCCCGGGGACTGATTTCCTTTCGTCAGGCCCCACTTCCTACAGCTTCTAGCACCTCCCAAAATAACACCACCAGCTGGGTATGAAGACTTCAATACATGAGCCCAAAGGGACAGTTCATACTCAGCCAGATCACTCAGCCCACGTCCCCCAGCAGCCTCTTGTGACAAGCAAACTATTTGTTGTTATTGTTAGGTGCCATCAAGTTGGTATCCGACTCATAGCGACCCTACATACAACAGGGGAAACACTATGGTCAGTGCTTCTCTGCTGCTCATAGGGTTTTCAATGGCAGATTGATTTTTGGGAGGGGGTTGCCGGGTCCTTCTTCCAAGCCTGCAGCACGTGGTGTTCCCAGGCGGTCTCCCATCCAAGTACTAACCAGGCCCGACCCTGCTGAGCTTCTGAGATCTGATGGGATTGGATGCCAGAGGGCTATGGCCGCAGGCTCAGCAAACTCTTTAGTGACTTTTAAACATATCTTCATGGCTGCTCTGAAAGCACATTGTATATCACATTAGATCACCACCTCACCATGAGGGAGAGGGGGAAACTGAGGCACAGGGAAACGCTGGTGTGTGCTCATGGAGGGGCGGTTCTGGGCATGGCCTCTTTGTAGAGCCCTGAGTGATGGGAGCAGAGCACACAGCCCTCAGGTCCTCCGTCTCCTCATGCAGCCCTGTCTCCTTGCAGGCTCTGCCTTGGGGGCTCCCTGTGGTTAGGAAACTCCTTGTCTCTCTTGGGTCCTGGGTGCTTCCTCCAGATCTGAAAGTGACCCAGTGGCTGGCAGGAGCATCTTCATGCCTGCCCGTGTTCCCTGTGTGTTGGAGGGGGGAAGATGTGCCTTCATTAGCAAGGTCCTTCCTGGTGACACTGACATTGTCTAGATGTGACTTTGGCCCCGGAGCCCAAATGCCTGTGCGCTGTGTGCCTTTGGGCAGGCTTCCTGACTGCTCTGTGCCTTGGGGCCCCTCTTCCCCCAGCATGATGAAGGCAGCTGTCAGCGGGCACCACACGAGAGCCTCACATTCTGCTGCCGTCCTAGGCTCACCACCCCCAGATCCGAGCCTTCCCACACCACACACCGCCTACCCACTGACCCCCGCCTGTGCACCGTCATGTGGCTGCGGCAGGATCATGGTTCCCCCAGCCTTCCCTGGCGTCTCTCCCGCCGTCCTCCCGGGCTCTGTTGGCTTCCTTCTCCCCACCCAGCCCCGTCAGCAGGTGCATCGCTGTTCCTCCTGCCATGGGAGTGGTGGCCCAGACCCCCGCCAGCGCTTTCCTTCCATCTGGTCCCCCCACCCCCTGCCTGTCCCCTGGACACCAAGCAGCCCCTCGCTCCCAGCTGCCCTCTGCACAGAGGAAGCATCAGGGCTTTTGTCAGTTCACCTGTCACTGTTGTGTGGGAGCCACCTCTGTTCCCGTGCTTGGCATCCAGGGCAACTGAGCCGCTGGTTCTGGTGCCAGGCTCTTGCGCTTGCTGACCAGCCTGTGGCAGCATGGGGTCTGATTTCTAGCCTGCAGCTGTTGGCCAGAGGCATCTGCTCCACACTGGCTGCCACCTCGGTGCTCCCAGCTGGCTGCTGAGGTCTTCTGGGACTGGCAGGTGGCTCCTTCGGGGCAGGAAAGGGCCCAGGGTCTTTGAAGGCTATTCTTTTTCTACTGAGTGGAGCAACCTTGGTGCACCCCCTGGAGGAGATGGCCAGAGAGCACAAGTCCCTACTGAGGCTGGGAGCATTGGGGTCCCCTGCAGGTGGCAGGTGGGCACACACAATGACGAGCCTGCTCAGATTTGTGTTTCAGAAAGCATTAGCAGATTGTTCTGCTGTGTGGACACAGACAGTGGGAAGCATGGGTGCTGGGCCACGGCAGGCAACAGCCGCTGGGCCCCGTGGCAGGGTGTGCAGGCTCTGCTCTCGTCACTCCCTCCCTGTATGTGGGGCACCGGTGGCCTCTGCCTGTGTGGAGTGGGTTACTCAGCAGGGGAGAAGAATCCATAGCAGGGGTTGGACACGGCAGCTGTCACCTCAGTGGAGGTCAAGGTGTGTTGCGACTCGGGAGCGCAAGTGCTGGAGGGACCTCCGGGAAGCACTCAGGGGAGGCCACTGGGGCGGGACTGGGCTGCCCTGGGACAAGCAGAGGCCACCGACCCTCCTGCGCTTGGGGGGGCTCTCCCCGCACGACCTTCCTCCTGCAGCTGCTGCCTACGTGAGAGGCGTGGCTACACGTCTTTCTCCAGGAGGAAGCTGCTGCCCAGGCACGGGGAGGTGGCAGGGGCCACTCGGCCTCCCCCTTGCGCCTCTGCTGGCCTTCATCCTGGGAAGAATATTCACCAGAAACTTCGAATTTATAAACCCAGTTGCAATGGCGTTTTGACGTGCAAAGAAAAGAGGACCCAAGCGCGGCAAGGCGGGCACCTGAGGAGCCCGGGTTATGTATTTTTTTCCCTGCGATGTGACAGGCATTTGTTTTATAGATGGCGCCCCAGGGCCTGGCCCTGCAGGTGGAAGCTGGGTGATTAGCACTCTGACAATTGGGTTTTCGCAACCTCTCACTTCCAGTTACGAAGAGAAGCGGTCCCTTTGTATTTGCGCAGCTCTGTGGTGTCAAGGAGCCGCCTGCCCGGTCCTCCCCTTGGCGATCCTTCCGCTGCCCCTGGGCCCCTCCCAGAATGTGGCTCCCCTCCACGCAGAGCCCAGGCCAGGTGGTAGCAGTGGCCCGGCTCCCTTAGCCACGCCACGTGGTGGGATTCTCCTGTGGGCCTTGTTCACGGAGGGCCTGCCCTGGAGGGGCCACAGTAAGCTGAGAGTGAAGCCGAGATAAAATCCCCGTCTTCTCCCGCGTGGAAGTGGCCACCGCTCTACCAGACAGCACTAGGACAGCAGCCCCAGCCACGGTGAGGAAAGAGAGGGAGGAGAGGCGTCCATGTTGTCCACTGTACCAGGAGCCACCCCAGCCCTTCCACGCGGGTCCTCTGCCCTCAGCCCTCAGTTCTCAGTGGTGGGCTCCTCCCTGAAGGAGGGTCTCTCTCCTCTGACTTAGCTCTCCTGTGCTCTTGGCCTCAGCCTCCGGGGATGAGGCCTGAGGCGAGGCTGGGAAGCCCCGGGGCAGCCACGTGTGGCGGGGCGAGAGGGAGGCTGCAGCGCAGTGCCCCGGGGACGTGGCCAGGGCCCGCATCGTGTGCTCTCCCAGCCACGTGGCCTCAGCCAGCCCTCGCGGAGTCTCTCAGGAAGTGCCTGGTGGGGGGACGTCTCCCTGTCCTTCTTCGCTGTAGTCAGCACGTCCTGAGAGGAGACGTCGTGGTCCTGTGGGACTCCAGGTGGGCAGGGGGATCTGGGAGGGCAGGGCATTAGCGCTGACTGACTCACCAGTGCCCTCAGGCCGGCCACTGACCTGGATGGGACACAGCTGCCCGTGAATCCCGATGAGGGCCTGGATGATGGAGTGAGGTCGGAGCGGTCAGGCGTTCGGAGGCCGGGCTTCTGACAGCACCTCTTAGGGTTCAGAGTTGTTGCTGTGCTGTGTGGCCAGGGGCCTGTGGCGAGGGGATTTACACAGGGAGGGGCTCGTGGGATTTCACGGCCCTGAGACATGTCACTAGTCCATGGGGAGTCCTGACCCACTAGCTCTGAGGAAGGGCACTAGGCACTGAGTAGGACAGGGAGGCGAGGGGACGCCGGAGGTTCTGTCGGGCCCTCTGTCCCTGAACCTCACTCACCCACGCTCCCCTCCTCCACTCGGCCCACCCGCCTTTGTATCCGGGGCCACTCTGCCTGGCCTCTGCTCATCTCAGCTCTTTTTATCCACCTTGTAAAATTTGTCATTTGCTATTAAATTTTGTTTATAGTGTTTTTGCAAGGATAAAAATTTTTATTTTTACGTAGTAAAATAGTAAAATCTATCAATCTTCCTTTACAGTGATTTCATTTGATGCTATGCACGGAGGGCCTCCTATCCTGAGGTCAGAAAACACTTTACTCCATTCCCTCCACATCTGGGGTAGCCTCTGCCTCACCTGAGCACCACCGACTGCTTAAATTGGGAAGTGACACGGGGGAGGGGTCAAGCTAGTGACCACCCCCAGGGCTGAATTCCATGCTTCCCTGCAGCCCATCCACAGCCCTCTAAATTCAAACGCCACCTAAGCGTACCAGCGCCTGATTTCTGGGGTGCAGAAGAGCCTGATTCTGGCCCTTTTTCTTATTCCTTATATTCTTGACTGCGTCTCAGATTCTTTTTTTTTTTGGTATTTGGGGGTTGAACCCAGGGCCTCACACATACTTTGCAAGTGCCCTACCGGTGGGGTGCGCTCCAGCCCATTTTCTACTTTTTATTTTGAGTTAGAGTCTTGCTAAGTCCCTCAGGCTATTTTGGTCCTGAAATTGTGATCCTCCTGCCTCGACCTCCCAAGTTGCTGGGACAACAGGTGTGAGCCACCATGCCTGACACCCAGATAGTTTTAATTAGTGCTAGTTTGTAACATAGGCTAGGGTTTAGCTCAGCTAGTAGAGTGCCTCTCTGCACGCTCTGAGGCCCTGGGTTCGATTCCCCAGCAAACGCAAAAATGGGAGAAGGATGTGGCAATCTACTCCCGGAACAATCCTGAAACAATCAGCCATTATAAACACTATGAGGGTTGCTATGAGTCGGACCCTACGACACCTAACAATAACAACTTTGTAACACATTCCTATCTCTCTTTGCAAATACAGAAGGAATGGAGAATAAATATTGCGACTGAAATCATGTCCCTAGCAACTGGCATGAGCAAGTGGTAATTTCCTAGAGGTGCCCTTCTGTCACCCCACTTCCATAACGCAAATGTGCCGTTCCAGACAGAGCAAGTCTCTTCATGAACCACCCTTGTAGGGACAACTGTCTCTCTGTCCTATTTCCTTGCCCTCTGCAGGGGCATCCTGGATAAAATCCCACCTAAATCCTCCTGCCCACTCCTCTGATCCCCCCAGCATCTTTCACTGTCACATTAGTGTGACTTTTGCAATCAGCACCCCATCTTTTTATTACCTGTCTGTGTGCACGGCAATCATAACGCTGTTTTGAGTGTTTAAATTTACTGACACAGCCCCATGTTTTATTGGCTTTTTTATTTTTTTACTGGTGTTCTGAGCTGTAGAAATCATCCTAACTGCTTCATCGCATTTTACCTCATAACTGCATAAAATATATCCAACCACTTCTTTGTTCAGCGACGTTTGGGGTGTTTTCAATTTTTTGCTAGCGGAATAGTGCTGGCCGTGGACATTTGTGTGACAGGTCTGGTGGGGGCAAGGAGAGCGTCTCCAGGGGCCACTGGGGAGTGGAATGTCACATCTGCACGGTGTCCTCTCAGGGGACTGTCAGGTTGTTCTGCAGTTTATCCCTCATGGCTTCTCTGGGAGATCCTGTGGCTTCATTTTCTTACCAACCTTTGATGTTGCCAGAAGTGGGAGGTTTAGAGTGTCACACACTCTGGTATAATTTCCATTTTCTTGGTCCCTAGAAGAGTGAAATCCCATTTAAGTTCACTGATCGATGAAACTGAGTGATTGGTCAACTTAAAGAGTGATCTTAAGAGTGAAGCACTCTCCTTTGTACTTTAGCTGCATTTTTGTGAATTGAGTGCCTTGCCCTTCCTTATTGATTCGTAGGAGATCTTTACATATTGTGGATATGTAATCCTTGGTGGTTTCAATAAAAAACAACTTTTCCCAGTCTGTGGCTCAGGTTTCAAGTTTTAAGTTTCAAGTTCATCTCCATATCTGCTTCTTGTCAAACATTTAAAGTATAATCTATTTGATTAGTATTTTCTACCATGTGTCATATTGATGTGTGTTCTCTACTGTACATGGTCCCATCTAGAGAATGCAGAGCTAGTTCACCTACATTTTGACTTGCATATGGTATGACATACGGGTGTTATGTCACATCACTTGTTTGTTTCCTCCATGAATTTTGGACAGACAGCTCTCCTCTGATCTGTCCGGTATCCTGATCATAGACTGACTTCCACACATCTGTAGATGTGGTGTTGGACTCTTGACCTAATTGTACTGAATTATTCATTATCATTGTGAGCCATTATCATCTTGTTTTAACTATGGAAATTTTGTAATGATAATTGTAATGATAATTGTAATGACAATTGTAATGATAATGATAATCCTTACATATTAGAGATAGGAATGTGTTCTTTGGCTGCAGAATTTTGTCTATTTTCTGACATTTCCTTTTGATGGAATCTGTGCCTAATTTTTAAATATGACTATTTTTAAGCATAGATGAGAATACAGAGTGCATTAGAACACCTGCTCGGGTAGCCCTTCTTCCTTACTTTGAGAGTCTAACCAATTTTGCTTTATACCTTTTCTGAAAACAAGATTTGTTGTCGTTTTTCCATGGGAAAAAATCATCACAAATAGTGTGGAGCCCATTTCACTGTGTTCCCCCTCTTTTCCCCTTCCCTTCTTCTTGGGGGGCCTCCCCCTCCTGACGGTCGCCATCTTGTTTTTGCAGCACGGATCCTCTTCAAGGACAACCTGTCCCGAGTCCGGTGTGGCTGGAGGTTTGTTCTGAGATCCAGTCTGAGATGGACGTGGCCTTTCCTGCTTCACTCCCTTCAGCTGCTGAAGTGCGTCCCCTGCCCACCGGCCACGGTTTGTTTCCCCATCTTCTTTTGGTGAACGTTTCACTCGGGCCCCCTCTGTCTGTAATGATCAATCGTCATCCTGGGACCCTCGGGGAGGAGTTCTGTGCTTGTGTCCTGAGGGGTGCTGTCGAGTCACAGGTTACAGGCGTCCTCAGCTTTGTTGCTGGTGACTCAAGGCGCAAAGTGGATGCTCGTGCACTGCAAGCATGAATTCTTCTCTCTCCCTCCCTCTGTGTCTACAAGCCAGCATGTAGGAATTCTGTGTACATTTCTAGGTCTCCCAGCA
Source organism: Pedetes capensis (assembly GCA_007922755.1). NCBI lineage: Eukaryota > Metazoa > Chordata > Mammalia > Rodentia > Pedetidae > Pedetes > Pedetes capensis. The sequence continues at coordinate 27,311 of VMDO01008096.1, read as the reverse complement.
TTTAGGGTTTTTGTTTGCTTGTTTGGCATCAGTGCTGGGGTTGAAACGCAGAGCCTCCCATGCCAGGTAAGCGCTCTGCCACTAAGCCCCAGGCCAGCCCCTGGCTTTCTGTCTTAATGATCCTTGCTCCTTTTGCTGCATGTTTGGATTGCACACCTGACTTTGTTGTCTTCTTTTCTCCTCCCTGTGCTCTTCTCCATCGTCTGTAGCAGAACCCAGCTTGGCTTTCCGTCTCTCCCGTCTTCCCCAGTGGGGCAGGCCCTGCGTGTCCTCTGAGTCCCATTCTGTGCCTCGATCTCGTAACCCAGGGGTAGTAAGAATGGTACCCGGTTCGCATATCAGCTCGACTGTCCTGTCTCCGTTTGCTTATAGTGCTCTCTTCCTCCTGTGCTCTTTCTCTTGTCCCTCCTCGGGCTCGAAGTTCTTGCCCAGCCTCTAAACTGAATCACGAATGTTGTGACACATTTTCCGCCTTTCCTCCAAAGCGATGCATCTTTTCTGTGCACACCTTGCAGGGCCTCGTTCCTACTTCCACTTCCCCTCACCCCCACCTTTCTGACCTGCAAGCTTGGGGCCCCTGCTGTTCAGGGACCCTGTCTAGCCTCCTTTCCATGCGTCTTTCTGCACTTGTTATGACCTGGATATGACGGATCCTCCAACGAAGCTCACGAGTTGAAGGCTTAATCCACCGCGGCAGGTGCAATCATTGGGGGGTGAGTGGATCCTGAGGGCTCTGAGCTAACCAATGGATCAGGCCACGAGGGCGTTATTGGGAGGCCACGGAGAGCAGGGGCGGGGCCTCCTCAGAGGAAGTTGTTCCTCAGGGCTGCATCTTGCCTGGGCGCCTTTCTCTGCCTCTCTCTTCTCCCGCCTGCCTTGAGCAGCCCCGTGCCTCGCATGTTCTCCACCGGCTGCCCTGCTTCGCCTCAGACGCGCAGTCATGAGCCAGCGGGCCACGATGGAAGCCTCAGACACCAGGAGCACAGGAAATGCTTCCCTCTTTAAGCTGTCCCCTCGGGGATTCAGTCACAGCCACTCAAAGCTGGCCGCATGGCGTCTGAGTGTGGGCTTGTTTAGTGTGACCTTGTGAGGCTTCGAGGGGACAGAGGCCTGGCTGTCTGGCTCCCCATGTCGCCCGCTTCCTCGTCCTTGTAGGCCCTGGGAAGTGTTGGTGACGGCTGAGCAAATGCACAGGGAAGAAGCATAGGGGGCTTGTCACTGTCTGCCATGCTGCTGGGACAGGATGCGGGCCACACGTGACCATTGTACTCATAATTCCTCACTTTGCACAGTACTTTAAAACGTTTTAATTTTCTTCTTCTTGTGATAAAATATACATAACACAACTTACCATTTTAATCATCGTAAGCGCCCAGCTCCGCGGGCTCTTGTTGCATAATTATCATCGCCTCGCAGCTTCAGAACTTTTTTACTCTGCAAAACTGAAATTCTTGCCAGGCGCGGTGGCGCACGCTTGTAATCCCAACGGCTCGGGAGGCGGAGGCAGGAGGATCGCAAGTTTGAGACCAGAGGCAGTCTGCGTAACTTAGTGAGACCCTGTCTCAAAAAGCAGAAAAATGGGCTGAGGGTACAGCTCAGTGGTCCAGCACTTGCAGAGCATGCAAGTGCGAGGCGCTGGGTTCACACCCCAGTACCACAGGGAAAAAAAAAAAAAAAAACCAAACTGAAATTCTTCCCCCATTGAACATGAACTCCCCATCCTCCCTCCCCACTGTCCTCGGTGACTGCTAGCAACTCTCTGTCTCTCTGAAACTGTGGGCTCTAGGGACCCCATGTAAGTGGCATCAGACAGTACTTGTCTCTTGGTGCCTGGTTTAGTTTACTTAGCATTTTTTAACATCCACCCATTTTCTAGTATGTGTCAGACCTTCATTCCTTCCTATGGCACCTACTGTGTACGCCTCATTTTGCTACGCCCACCTGGGTATGGGCGCTTGGGCTGTTCCCACCTTTTGGCCATTGTGATTGGGTGGCCTAGTGCTTTACTGTGTCAATACACTGGTAGGTCTCAGGAAAGGCCATCTGGGAGTGCGCCCCTGGGAGTGACGGCGACATGCTTTGGGTAATTTTGTTGCTCAGCTCATGTTCCTGTGGCAAAGGACCTCACTGAAACAGTTATGGGAGGAATGATTTTCCAGGGCTCACAGTGAAGGGATCAGAGTCCATGTAGGACGTGGCAGCGGGGCAGGTGGTGGTGGCCTCTGGCAGAAAACCTCAAGTCATGGCGGATCAGGAGCAGAGGGCTTACTGGGACCGGAGGTCTGGGGTAAACTCCAAAGGCTCACCTCAGTGACCTGTTTGCAAAAGCTCTATCTTAGTTTCCCAACTTCCATCACCTCCCAAGACAGTGCCTCCAGCTGGGCACCAAAAGCTTAAACCCCTGACCTGTGTGGCACATTTTAGATTCAAACCATGGCAGTGATGGAGAGAAAGCTGAAATGATGGCGGCTGGAGTCCCGCCAGAGTGCTTGTTCTGTGGACTCCAGGCCTTGGCTTGGCTTATTCATCATGCCATCCCTGGTTCTGGAACAGTCCTTGACACAGTAGATGTTCCACGAAGACTTCGAGACTGAGCCACTGACCCATGCGCCCCCTCTGACTTCTTGTTCTGGAACCTTCTCGAGCATCTTGCTCGGTCTCTGGGAATCTTTGATAGGGGCGCTGTGGTGACTGGCCTGACAGAGTTCTGCAGTGAAGACGATGGGTGTTGCTCATGAACACTGGCTGCGAACCCAGGGGACTATGCAGAGGCACCACATCCCGGTCACCAGGTGGGACTCGGCTGCCTAACCAGGTCCAGCCCACCTTCCCATGGGTGTGACTGGTGAGGTCCGGGGGCCATGCCGGGCAGGGCTCTGACACCGAAACCCTGTGTGGGTCACAGAGCCTTGCCTGTGAGGGACGCCAGCGGTCCTCCCTTGGAGTAACCCCTTATGTAAATAAGCTTAGAAAAGGTGATAGACGCCGGCCAAACTTACCACAGAATTCGCGCCCACCCCCAGAGGCTAACATGGCGGTTCCTGTAGTGACTAACCACAGATGTCAGGGCGATGAAAGGCCCCATGAGAAGAGGCAGGGGAACATGACTCTTGAGCCATCGTGAGCCTGCGACCTGCCTCAGGTGGGAGCCCTCACTTCTGCTCCAAGGTCTCCCTTTCCTTCCCCCGTTCTTCTCATCAGTTCAAACAAGGCAATCCTAGCCATACCCCCTGGCTTGATTACTCTTCTTTACGCAGGCTGAGAGTAAGGGCGATTGTTCACACCACAGAGGGCCCTTGCCTTCCTTTAGGCCAGAAACGCAGAGGAAGTTGAGGCCAGAGAAAAGCTGAAGGTCAAAACAATGCATCCCCTGCCTTTGCCTCCTGTGACCCCAGTTCTGCCTGCCCCAGAAGCTCACTTGCAGCATGGACCATGGCCTTGTCTTTGAGAATAAGTGTGCACGTGGATCCTGCAAGACAACTTACTCTGTTGAACCTCCCCAAGCGCGTCTCACTTCTTGTTCTGAGACGCCACACTTCCTGTTCTAATCACTGTTCTGAGTGTTGGGCACTTCCGGTTTTGAATGTGCTGCGTTTCCTGTTCTGAGCAGGTTCCTGCTTCCTTTTCTGATCATGTTTCACTTCCTGTTCTGATCATCCCACTTCCTTTTCTGGTCATGTTTCACTTCCTGTTCTGGATCCGTGCGCTCCAATAGGCAGTTGATGATTGAAGGTGCTCCGACGTGTGCTTCCCCCTCTCCTAGGTATTCCCCAGGAGCCTCCCTCCACCTCCTCGCCTGCATCCTGTGCAGGGTGGCCTGGCTCAGTGCCCTGTTTCCTGCCCCTCAACTACACCAAGACCATTCCCGGCTCAAGGCCGTTGTCTTTCCCTTTCTTTTGGTCAATAAAGTTCATCTCAAGATATTCTAAAGGCTGGCTCTTCCTCACTATTTAGGACTCATGTAAAATGTCACCTCCTCCTGCCCATGCTGTCCCTCTTCCATGCCAGCTTCTCGGCCCCCAAGCCTGCTCTTTGCTGTCTGATATGTTCACGAGGTGCATGTGGCTCCTGAGCCACGGAGCGTGGCTGGCCTGCATAGAGACCTGCTGTAAGTGAAAACCACACTATGGATTTCAGAGACTTACTTTAAAAAGAAAAAGAAAAAGAAAAAGAAAAATGGCCCAACAATTTTTTTCATATTGGTTACTTATTTAAATGATAATATTTTGGATCTATTGGGCTTAAGAAACTATATAATTAAAATTAATTTCACTCAAATTTTCAGTCAGGCTAAAGGAGTAAGTTCTAGACATCTATTGTCTGGCATAGAGACTAGAGTTAATAAGAATGTATTATGTACTTGAAAATGGCTCAGAGGGTAGGTTTTAAATGTTCTCACTGCAAAAATGCTAAGTATATGAGATTATGGATATGCTAATCAGCAGAGCGTACTCATTCCACAACGCATACACTCATCAAAACATCACAGTGTACTCCAGAAGGACATACAATTTTTATTTATCAAATAAATAAGTACAGTTAAAAGATTAATTTTTCTGTTCCTGTTTCCTTTTTATCAAATTTAAAAGTACACACGTGGCTTGCATTTGTGGCTTGTTGTGTTCGTCCTGGGTGATGCTGCTCGACAGCCTGGCTTTGTGGCCTTGCTGTGACCTGCAGCAGCTGCGAGGCTCTCACGTGCCTCGGTCTCCTTCTCCCGTCTCAGTTCCCTGAACAATGAAGGGGAAGGATGAGAGGCAGATAAAGCCCTGGCGCAGAGCCAAGGATGTGCTAAGCACTTGCTGAACGTCAGCTATCCGTATTCCTTGTGTCATGTGTGCATTTGAATTCCTTCCGTCCTATTTCTGTTCCTCAGCCTTGCCAGTCGGAAGCGACCCTGCTGAGTAGTCATTTGTGCACTTGGTTATTCTTTGCCACCACCCCTACAGGGTCAGCTCTGAGAATGCCGGGACTCACCTGCTTTGCTCATGATATGGCCCTAGGCCTGACTCCAGCCCTGCACACAGCAGGGGAGCAGACAATGCATGCTGAAGGAAGGAAGAAAGGAAGGAAGGAAGGAAGAAAGGAAGGAAGGAAGGAAGAAAGGAAGAAAGCAGGGCTGTCTGGATACTACCCCCATTCTGCTGAAAAGGAGCTGTTAGCCTGTCACTTAAATACCTGCAACAGGGACCCATGTGTGCACCAAGTGGGAATATGGAGCCATGGAGGGACAAATGTGCTCTGCAGCCCCAGGAGGAGGGAAGCCCTCCTGGGCCCTGTCTCTTCATGATCTGGGCCTGCTGGGGGCTTGGGGACAGGGAACAGCAGGACACGCATGACCTGCATCTTCAGTGGACCTGCTGCCTCAGGCCTTTTACCAAGGAAGTTGTGAATGTGGGTGAACTTGGTGTGAAAATACAAGACAGCTGTTCAATTCAATCCCCCATTGATATCAGGGGACCTCAGCTGCCCTCAGCCTGAGCGCTGATGCCATGGAGACACGTGTTTCAATATGTTACCATCCCAGGCTGAGAATGCCTCCGATTTGTGGAAAGACATAAACCTACAGATTCAAGGGCCTCAACACAAAATGAGCTCAAAGAACTCCCTGACCACAAAGATAATCAGACTGTTGAGCACTGAAAAAGAAGTAGGAGGAGGAGAAAGATGTGGAGGGGAGGAGGGAAAGGACTGTATGTGGGGGCGAGCAGGTCAGGGAGGGGGAGGAGGGCAATCGGAGAAGGTGGTGTTCAGAGACACTGAGTAGCAGGGGAGGAGCTGGGAATTGGTGACTGCAGATTTCTCGTGAGAATTTAGGAAGCCAGAAGGAACTGACATGACATTTTTAAAGAACTGAAAGAAAAGAACTGTTGACCCAGAAGCTATATTCAGCAGAACTCTTTCAGAAGTAAAGGTAAAAAATGACAGATGACGGAAGTCTCAGAGCATCGGTTGCCGGCAGACCTTCTCTAATAGAGATGCCCAAGGAAGTTTGTGAAGTAAGTGAAGTTAGAGTGGAGGGAGACTTGGGACTCTGGGAGGAAAAGCAACAGAAGTGGTGAACATCTGGGTAAAGATGATGGGCTGTTCTCCTAAGTTCTTTAAAATAAGAGTGGCCATTGAAGGCCGAATTATAACACTGATGGGATTTTCAATCACTGTAGATGTAACTCACATGACTCTGCAGCATAAAAGGGATGGCGGAGGAATGGTGTAATGGCTGCATTTCTGTATTCCACTCCAAATGGTAAATATTAATTCAGCTATGACTAGTTATGTATGCACATTCTAATGCCTAGCTCCACCACTAATATAATGATACATTAAAGAGAGAGTGCCCACAGCTATAGCCCTGTGGCATCTGATCCCATTAGATCGTGGAAGCTAAGCAGGGTTGGGCCTGGTTAGTCCTTGGATGGGAGACCGCCTGGGAACACCAGGTGCTGTAGGCTTGGGAGACGGACCTGGCAACCCACTCCCAAAACTCAATCCGCCATTGAAAACCCTATGAACAGCAGAGAAGCACCGACAATAGTGTTTCGCCTGTTGTACACAGGGTCCCTATGAATCGGATACTGACTCGATGACACCTAAAAACAACAACAACGACAACAACAACAAAGAGAGAGTACAAGACTCAGTAGATAAAATGAAATGTTAAAAACATTAAAGTAATCCAGTCAGCAAATGAGAACCAGGAAACAAAACCAGAATGTAAATAGTCTAAACATACATACCAATTAAGTGACAAAGGTTGGAAACAAGTTGTAGAAACTACAAATTGAGGCAATGAAGCACCCGTCCCCTAACAGGGCTCCCAGATCCTGAGATAACTGAGTCCACCTGATGAGTAAATATGGAAAAACAAACTAGCCCCAAAGGTTGAGCATTCCTAAGACTCGAATCTCTCAAACTCACTCCTTCCCTCCCTGCCAGGAGGCTTTTCTCACTAATGCTAAGATAAAGGCTTTGCCAGTCCTGTATAGTCCTGTATAGGTCTCCACCTCACCACAGATTATTGCAGCAGGCCGGCCTCCCTCCCTCCCAACACTGCTGCTGGTGGCCCCTTTCTTCTTCTTTCCCTCTCTTTACTTTCCTCAATAAACAAGGTCTTCTCCAGGTCCCTGGATTCTCTCTTGTCTGTGGACTCTCACCTTCCAGATTTCCTTATTATTTTGGTGCCAAAACCCTGGAGTCAGGGAGGTTCTGCTTACTGCATGAGCCCCGACTCTTGGCCCCCTCTCAGATTTCCCTATCTCATCCTACATGAGTCCATCAGTTTGAAATGTCCAGAATGGGCAAATTCACACAGAGAGAAAGCCAAGCAAACAGTGGTTATCTGGGGCTGGGTCAGGGGAAGCGGTGAGTGATTCCTAATAGGCATAGAGAAATGGGGCATTTTGAGTGCCTTTTGTGGTATTTTTTATCTCAATAAAACTGTAAAAAATTCGTGAATTAGGAAAAAATTAAAATATTTTAAAAGCCATGTTTTTCAAAAAGTTAGAAATGACAAAAATTGATATGGATTTAAGAAACTCCACTTTGGATATAATAATAGAGTAAGTTAAAAGACAATTGGAATAAAGATAGGCCAGGTGTTAGGTACTAGTAGGACACTATAGTAATAATGATAGTCCACTGTTACTGTCAGGTCACTTAGATTTCAGAACAAGGACAATTATCAGGCACAGAGAGACACAGTACCTAATAAAAGGGCCAGCTTACTTAGAAAATGTGACAATTCTGAGTTAGCTTGTATCTGAAAGAAAAGCTTCCAACTAAATCAGGTCCTGTCAGATCCTGGAAGCTAAGCAGGGTTGGGCCTGGTTAGTAATTGGATGGGAGACTGCTTGGGAACACCAAGTGCTGTAGGCTTGGGAAAAGGACCTGGAAGCCCATTCTCCCCCCAACCTCAAGAAACAATCAGCTAAACCATATGAACAGCAGAGAAGCACTGACTTAGTGCCAGGCATGGCACAGTGTCGGGGAGTGTTTTGTTCTGTTGTACATAGGGTTGCTATGAGTCAGACCCAATTCAATGGCACCTAACAACAACAACAGCAAGACACAGATAGATGGTTACTCTGAGTACTTGGGAACTGAACAACAAACTTCTTCATAACACGAGTCAAAGAAGAAATTTTGTGGGCAACTGAAAAATATTTTCAACTGAGCAAAAATGAAAACACAATGTATAAGTATTGTAATTACACACACATGCATAGAGAGAGGGAGAGAGAGAAAGGAAGAGAGCAAGAGTGCTGGGGAGAAGACACACATGGTCAATTTGAAGACAGAGGGAAGATCACTGAGGAGTCCCACACACACTGGGAGGATAAAAGGGAGTTCTATGAACAACCCTATCACCATGAATTTGACAACTTGGATGAAATGAATCCATGTTTTTTGCGTGGTGTGTGCGGTCTGTGTCCTGTACTAGTGGTCTGAACCCAGGGTTTTGTGCAGGCTAGGCAAGTGCTCCACCACTAAGCTGCACCCCAGCCCCTGTTTTATTATTTTTATTTTTATTTTTTTTGCGGTACTGGAGGATTGAACCTAGGGCCTCTCTCTTGCATGCTTTGCAAGTGCTGTAGCACTGAGCTATATCCCCCAGTCCATTTTTTTTTACTTTTTATTTTTAGACAGGGTCTTGCTAATGATGCAGACTGCCTCTGGTCTCAAACTTGCAATTCTCCTGCCTTCGTCACCTGAATTGCTGGGATCAGGCCTGAGCCACGGTGCCAGCTTCCTGTTTTATTTTTTATTTTGAAACAGAGTCTTGCTATGCTACCCAGGCTGCCCCTGGCCTTGAACTCACGGTCCTCTTGCCTCAGCCCCCTGAGTCACTGGCATCACGGGCATGCAACATGGTACCCACCATGAATCCATCTCATTTTTTTTTTCAGTACTTGAGGGCTGAACTCAGTGCCTCACACATGCTTTGCAAGTGCTCTACCACTACGCTGTACCCCCAGCTTATTTTTAAAAATTTGAGTCAGCATCTTGCTGTGCTATGCAGGCTGCCTCTGGCCTCGAACTTGCAATCCTCCTGCCTCTGCCCCCCGAATTGCTGGAATTACAGGCCTGCATCACTGTGTGGTGCTCCATTTCTTAAAAGCTAGACACTAACATAGTTCACTGGGGGAGAACTGTTGTTGTTGTTGTTAGGTGCCTTCGAGTAGGTATCTGATTCATAGCAACCCTACGTACAATAGGTGAGACACTATTGTCAGTGCTTCTCTCCTGTTCATAGTGTTTTCAATAGCCGATTGATTTTTTGGGATGGGTTACTGGGTCTGTCTCCCAAACCTACAGCACCTGGTGTTCCCAGGCCGTTTCCCATCTAAGTACTAACCAGGCCTGACCCTGCTTAGCTTCCGAGATCTGATGGGATCAGATGCCATACAGTTGTGGCTGCAGGCTGGGGGAGAACTATATAACCCGAAATAAGACATATCTATCAAGAAATTGAGTTAATATTTCAAACCCTACTCCCTTCACCCCAATGAATTCCCTCTTCTAGATGGTTTCTGGAAGAAGGATGTGGCAATCCACTCTGGAAGCATCCCCAAACAATCAGCCATCAAAACCCTATGAGGATCACTGTGGGTTGGATCCAACTGGACAGCACCTAACAACAACAAGAGCAAGATGGTTTCACTGGTGAATTCTACCGAACATTTAAGGAAGTAGCACTGTCTCTATGTCTTTGTTTTCCTCAGCTCAGCAGAAGGGGGGAAACATTTCACAACTCATGATACGAGGCTAAACAACCCCGGGAGTTAAACTAGATACAGGGAGGACAAGACAAGAATCATACTGAAGGTCAACCTCTTTCATGAATAGAGATACAAAAAAAGGTTCAGCAGATCGGTCCGTGAATATAAAAGATTTGCCCAATATTCAAAGTCAGTAATACAATCTACTATATTAAAAAATAAAAAGAAAGACTATATGATCACATAAGTTTTTGCAGAAAAACCTTTGACAGAATCCCACTGTATTCATGACCAAATCTCAACAAACTAGGAAAAGTCAGAAATATCCTTCACCTAGGAAAGGGTATCTTTCAACAGCCTACAGCGAACATCATACGTCACGTTGAAAATCTTCATGCTTCCTGTCTCAGTGCAGGCACCAGATGAGGGCATACATCTTCACTGCTCCTCATTATGGCTCCACATCAGGCCTCCCAGGCTGGGGATTAGAAGGAAGAGAAAGAACAGGTGTACATATTGGAAAGGAAGAAATAAAGTTGTCACTACGTGTGATGTGGGTATGCACATAGAAAATCCCAAGGGGCATAAAAAGTACAAGTGAGTCTAGAAAGGGCGCAGGATACAAGGTCAACCACAAAAATCTGTCGTTTTCTGTACACTAGCCATGAACAAATGGGGCTGGGATTTAGCTCAGTTGGTAGAGCGCTGTGCTGCAGTCTCTGAGGACCCGAGTTCAATTCCCAGCACTGCAAAAATGGGAGAAGGACCTGGCAATCCACTCCCAAGGCAATCCTGAAATAGCCATTGAAAACCCTATGAGGGTCGCTGTGAGTCGGACACCGACTTGACAGCACCTAACAACAACAACAACAAGCCATGAACAAATGGAAATCAAAAGCATAAATGCCACTTAAAATGTTCAGTAGGGAGTGAAATACTGGGCTTTAAATCTTGCAAACATGAACACGATTAGTATACTGTGAACAACAAAAAAAGGAGATGTAAGAAATCAAAAAAGACCCCAACAAAATGGGGAAATAAACTCTATACACCTATGGGAAGACTCCATATAGCTAAAGCATAAATTCTTCCCAAATGGGCCTATGGATTAAATGCAATCCCAACAAAAGTCCCAGCTGGTTTTTTCCTTGTAAACATAAATGGATTTAAGCAGGCTGGGGTTTAGCTCAGTTGGTAGAGCGCTCTGCTGCAGTCTCTCAGGTCCCGAGTTCAATTCCCAGCACCGCAAAAATTGGAGAAGGACCTGGCAACCCACTCCCAAGGTAATCCCGAAACAGTCAGCCATTGAAAACCCTATGCGGGTCGCTATGATTCGGATACCGACTCGAAGGCACCTAACAACAACAACAACAAATGGATTTAAAATATGCATGGAAAACTGAAGGAATTAGAATAACCAAAACAATGTCTAAAGGAAGGTGTAATGGGGAAGAAACATGCTGTCCGATGTTTAGATTTACTTTAGGCGGTGTGGATCCTGATGGGTACGGTGTGGTGAAGAGACAGAAGTATGGATCAAAGGAACAGGTTAGGAAGTTCAGAAGCGGGCTTTTATTTGTCAGAAATATGTCCAGCTGACTCTTGACAGAGCTCTCACACAGAAAGGATTCACTTTTCAACAAGTGGTGTTAGAATTATTGGGCATTCATGTGAAGAAAAGGAATCTGGATTTAACTTCACAGTTCATACAAAAACAAACTCAAGAAGGGCCCTACGTCTAAATGCAAAAGTTAAGCTATAAAATGCTTTAGATAAGAAATTTAGGAGTAAATATTTTATTTGTGACCTATTTGGCAAAGAAGAGAAGGACCTGGCAGCTCACTCCCAAAAAACAACCCTGAGGCAATCTGCCACTGAAACCCCTATGAATAGCAGAGAAGCACTGACAGAGTGCTGGGCAGGGCACAGTGTCAGAGTGTGTGCGTTCTGTTGTACACAGGGTTGTTATGAGTAGGACCCAACTTAGCAGCACCTAACGACAGCAATGACATTTCACAAAGAATTCCAAGAGCAACATCCATAGAAGAAGAGGGAAAAAGAAGAAAAGAAGAAAGAAAAGAAAGAAAAGACTTTATGGCCAGGCACGGTAGCACACACCTGTAATCCCAGCTATTGGAAGGCCGTGGCAAGAGGACTGCAAGTTTGAGGCCAGAGGCAGCCTGCAACACTTAGCAAGATCTTGTCTCAAAATAAATGAAAAAGGTACTGGGGAGCAGCTTAGTAACCGAGCAGGTTCCCAGCACGCAAGAAGCCCTGGGCTCAACTCCCCAGTATTGAAAAGAAGACTAAAAAAGAAAAGGACTTCATCAAAACTCAAACTCTCTGCTCCATGGAAGACCCCCATGAAGAGGATGGAAAGGGAACCATGGAGTGGGAGAAAGGGTTTATCAATCATGTATCTGAGAAAGGACATCTATCCAGGGTAGGCGGCAACCTCAGACTCAACCATTAAAAACAAACAACCCTGTCTGGGAAAATGGACCCAAGATGCTTCACTGAATGCAGTATATGGAGGACAAGTGAGCAGATGAAAAGATTCTCAGCACTAGTAGCCGTTGTTGTTGTTAGGTGCCGTTGAGTCAGTATTTGACTCATAGCGACCCTGCGTACAACAGGCGAAACACTGTTGTCAGTGCTTCTCTGCTGTTCATAGGGTTTTCAATGGCGGATTGATTTTTGGGAGTGGGTTGCTGGGTCCTTCTCCCAAGTCTACAGCACCTGGTGTTCCCAGGCGGTCTCCCATCCAAGTACTAACCAGGCCCAACCCTGCTTAGTTTCTGAGATCTGACTGGATTGGATGCCACAGGGCTACGGCTGCAGGCAGTAGCGATTAGAAAATGCAAATCAAAACCACCACGCGATGTCTCAGTGTACTTACTACAAGTGCTAAAATCAACCTGATAAGATCAAGTGCCTGTGAGGACGTGGAGCAGCTGGAATGCCCGTGAAAGGCAGATGGGAATACAAAACAGGGTTTATGTTAGGTTAGGCAGACACTTGGCCCCAGACCCTGCCACCCCATCCCTAGTACTTACCATGGGCGTAATGTGAGCACTTATGGCCACTTCATTTGTAAATCCTCCGCAGTGGGAACAGCCCAAGGGCCCTTCAGCTGGTGAATGGACAGAGAGCTGCGTGCATCTGGATAATGAATTACTATTTGGCAACAGCACTGAGTGAACATTGGTACCTGCAGGAACACTCACGAGGCCCAAGGGCTTTGTGCTGTGAGAAGCAGCCCGGCTCCCTTATGACCCCACTTACGGCACCTCTGTAGAGCAAAACCAACTGACTGCGAGTGTCTTGGTGGCCACCAGGGCTGAGAGGTGGGGGGTGTGCCTGATGACTATGGGTGAGGGAGGATTCTGTATTTTGGGGGTGAGGAGACTGTTGTAAATCTCAAAGAACTGTCAACTAGAACAGAACATCCACCTACCATGTTAATTTTTTAAAATAAAAGCTTTGGCATGCTAGACTGTGACAAGAAAGCCAGGCTCATAAGCGCACCAATTTCTGCTGGCTTCCTTCCTCAGTTCCATTTTTTCGAATATCCCACTGCATGGCTATGGGATGGATGAATGTGCATAGGCAGCGGTGCCAGGCATGGGTCACACAGCCTCTAGGCAGGACCCCAGCCCCTGTGGTCACCCAGAAGGGTTTCCCAAGGCTCACCCATCTGTCCTGTGTCCCAGCTCCTGAGGACCCCACTCAGCCCCGTACACCTGGGCTTTGGTAGCTGAGCATGCTCACAGCTTCCTGCCTGAGACCCTGGGAGGGGAGCAGTGGACCCTTCATTGCAGCTCCTTGTCTTGGCCACTGTTTTACTTGTGCCTTATTCCCCCAACCTCCTCCCCATGCTGACTGAGAGCACCTTCATATCTTTGGGGCCTGGCCTGGATAAGCAGAATGGTGCTCAGCCCTGTAGGAGCTGGCGGGGTCCTCAGATGCCAAGGAGAAACCTTTGAGGGTCTTCTCTAGCTTCACATGCCCCTGTGGACACCTGCAGGATGGAGGACATGGTACAGGAGGACTGTGTTAGTTAGTTTGTGGTTTGTTGTTACCAGATTACCTGAAAGAACAACTTAAGGAGGAAGGATAGGTTTACTTGGCTCATAGCGCAGAGGGTTTCAGTCCAAAATGGTGGGGAGGAAGAATGGCAGGGCCTGGGGATGAAAACTTCCCATGATGGCAGCAAGAAGCGGAGAGCATCAAACCAGTACTGGAAAAAGCCAGGCGCGGTGGTGCATGCCTATAATCCCAGCCGCTTGGGAGGTGGAGGTAGGAGGATCACAAGTTCGAGACCAGAGGCTGTCTGCATAACTTAGTGAGACCCTGTCTCAAAAAGTAAAAAAAAAATTGGTTTCTGTGTTAGTTTGTGGTTTGCTGTTACCAGATTACCTGAAAGAACAACTTAAGGAGGAAGGATAGGTTTACTTGGCTCATAGTGCAGAGGGTTTCAGTCCAAAATGGTAGGGAGGAAGCATGGTAGGGCCTGTGGAGGAAGACTTCCCATCATGGCAGCAAGGAGCAGAGAGCATCAAACCAGTACTGGACTGGGTACCACCTTCATATGCCCACCCCAGTGACCTACTTCCACCAGCTATGTTCCACCTCCTAAAGTTCCACAGACTCCCCAAAAGGTGCCACCTCCTAGGGACCAAGAGTTCAAACAGGAGCCTTGGGGGCCATTTTATATTCAAATACTAACAAGGACCTATACTACAGGTTCAGGGGTCATGTGTTGCCAAGAGCAGGGCTGTCTGCACTGCCTCCTGGGAAGGGGCCCCGGAATGAATAAAAAGTATTCAGTGCCACCTGTTGAAGCTTGAGGAGGTGGACTTAAGTCAGGACCATCCCTGTAGGTGTAGTGATCACTGGAATGGGATTTTGCAGTGGGAGGGAGAGATGGGGGCTGAACTCCAAATCCAGTGTGGGCACAAGGAACAGGGGGCTCAGGAGATGGAAAATCACTGAGAGGGGCGAGCAGATCAGGAGGATTCTGGAAACGCCCCTCCCCCCAAGAGGATTCTCACTGAAGACGAGGCATGGTGATTGGATCCTCCCTGGGGCTGAGGGAGATCGAGGGACTGGCTCAGACACTCAGAGGGCACTGGGGGGAGGTTCTTCATACTGACCTGGTGAGTCCTTGTTGAAACGGGGCCTCAGAAAGGGCACAATGGGCCCAGAAGGAGCCTTGGGGGCCCGAATGCAGAGTGTTCTTGTCACGGGCGCTGTGTCCCTGCGGGGCCCAGGCCCACTCCCCCAGCCCCTGCTGATGAAGTGTCCTTGTGCGTCCTCGTGGCTCTTTGCGAAGCGGGAGCTGGAGAACAAATCAGCAGGCAGGGACTTTTTCAGTAAACCTCTGCTCTGTAGGCCGGGCTGTTGTGTCAACTTGCCAGTGGCCTCAGGGGCGGCCCCCGTGCACGCTGAGGCCGGCGCGTGCCAATTACAGGCTGAGTGATGAAACAGCCGTGCATCATTCCTCCAGTGCGCGGGAACAGCAGGTGAATGCCATAGTTTATGATTTTCAATTATAAATCAAATAGACCGAGTTCTCGCTTCTCTTAATAAAGGCTGTAAAAGCACCCAAGTGCGGACGGCTTCTGTGTGGGAAAGGAAAAGCAGGTTGAATCTCTAAGCAATCACTTGTGGTGTTGGGCTTCGCCACCGTCTGGTGTATTCGTGTTGGGGAGATTGTTTTAGGCCATGTGCTCGGGGGAGCTGGAGGCAGAGCGTCCTCTTCATTACCCCCAGTGCGAGTGGACAATGCTCGGCAGGCAGAGCCATCTCCAGTCCCTCTGCTTGTCCTTGGACCATCCCCGCAGTCTACAGGAGGCTGCTCGGTAGGTGAGGCCAGGTCTCTTACGCTGGGCCTCTGGGGATGGCTCTCCTGAAGGATCATGGGATGATGTGGGGCCTGGCATGTGCTACTGGCTCAGGAGTAGATGGAAGAGCAGGGGCAGTGAAGTTGGGTGCAACGCCAGCTCTGTCCATCCTGGGAGAATTCCATGGCTGCCTTTGAGAATCTTGACTCTGCTCCAACAAAGCAACTAATTGTGGGAAATGTGCCTACCTTCTGTGCTCCTAGCTTGCTTCACCTGCAGGTAATGACGACAGCTCCTGCCTGGACAGCCACAGTGGGTGTTGCCAGCCTGGCCCCTGGTTAAAGAGTTTGAAGACGCAGAATACAGTGACCACAGAAGATGGGGGAGATGGTGTTGAAGGAACAGCCCAGACATCAGGTGGGAAGGGCCTGTGTTCAAAATGTACCATGTTATGGTTTGAATGTGTCATGGGTTGTCAGCAGGAGGAAGGGGGGTGTACTAGTCAGCCATCTTTGCTGTAGTAGAAAAACCAACCCAAACACACTCACAGGGGAAGAGGTTTATTGAGAGCTCACAGTTAGAGGATTAGTCCATAATGGCGGCAGAGCCACCATGGTGGCAGCCACAGCAGGGCCTGCGGCTGAGAACCTCATGGCATGGTTGAGCAAGATCAGAGGAGAGAGAGACCCAAGCCTTGTGTTGTACCCAGCGGCTTGACCCCAGAAAAAATACTCCAAGACACAAACAAATGGATTGGGAGCAGAAAAGTTTATTTAGACTGGCCAGCTGTCTACTTTGAGTCCTGGGAGTAGACTTTCAGAAAGCAGCAGCAGACTCATGTTTGTTAGGGGGTTTTATAGGATAGGGGCAGAGAAGCAAGGCTACAGAAGCAAGAATTAGCGGTTAAGGGAAGGGGGGCACAGAGTGATTTCTCATTCCTCAGTGGCCAGCCTGTCCTTGAGATAAACTCCAGATGTCTGCCTTCTGACTAACTTATCTTGTACACCCTGTTTAGTGTTACAAGTTCCCTTATCAGGAGACCTTGGAGTCTAATTGGAGCTAGTCTACTTGATGCTAGGCAAGCCCCCCCTTTTAATTTTCTATTTGTCAGAGGTCAGCCTTACCCACAGGAGTTCCGGTCATCAATTATCTTTATCAAGGGACCTTGAGGTCTGGTTGAGGCTGGTCCGCAAAGCATCAATGGGATTATGACAAGCCTTTTCCTGTAAACTTTTTCTGTTTCCACACTTGGGTCTGGGTTGGGGGAAAATCTTCTAAGTTCTGCCTCAGTGACATCACTTCTGCAAAGCTAAGCTCTGTCTCCACAACCTCCACAAATAGCGCCACCAGCTGAGGACCAAACATTGGAGTACAGGGCCTTTGGGGCTTTATGGATAATGAGCTCATGAGAGCTCCTCCTTGTGAGTGGGAGTCAGGCCATCATAAAAAGGCTTCTCGCAGCATGGGAGGCCAGCTGCTCCGCTGAGCTCTCTTGCCCTTCTGCTTTGTACCCTCTTAGGATGCAGCAAGAAGACCATCACCAGATACGGGGTGCCAGAGCCCGATCTTGGACATCCAGCCTCCAGAACTGGAAGAGGTAATTTCCTTTCTGTGTACACTACCCAACATGGGTGTCTTATGAGAGCAGAGCAAAATAACTGAGGCCATATCCAAGGAAAATATTAAGATATAAGGATAAAGAAAACCATTGTGTAGACATCCTAGGTAGAAGGGAGAACTTACTCCAGAAGAAATAAAGATCCTGCTGGCGTCAGATTTCTCCTCTGCCATGTTTAACGGCTGAAGGCAATGGAGCCGCCGCTATAGGGGCTCAGGAGCAATTTTCTGGTCCTGTATCTCATTCTGCTCTTGACAGGGTCCCATCAGGGTGGTGTATATGAGAAACCATAGCTGAAGGGGGCTGAGTGGCAGTCCCCAGGCAGGTGTCTAAGAGCTAGAGTGGAGCAGCCCCCACTTTCTATCCTCCAAATCCATGATGGCTGGGTCTGCTGAGAAGGAAGCTGGGGCAGTGTGGAGAGGAGAGGCCTGGAAGTCCTGGCTGAGGCAGCCCTGTGGGGTGGGCAGGAGCCAGGACACGTGGGAGAGGGGTGCCCCTTGATGCCGGATCACAAGGGTGTGGGCACTGTTGGGGGTTGAATATGTCTTCCTAAAATTCTGGTTGAAGACCTATCCCCCAGAACCTCAGAATGTGACCTGCTTTGGAGATGAGGTCAGGTCAGATGCTGTTAGTTATGAGGGGGCCTTTCTGGAGTGGATGTGCCCTGATCCAATGTGATTAGTGCCCTTATGGAAGGGGGAGACACAGAGATGACATGTGAAGATGAACAGAGAGACTGGGGTGCTGCAGCTGTAAGCCAAGGAATGCCAACAAGCCATTAGAAGCCAGAGAGAGACGTGGGACAGATCTTCCCTCTCAGCTTCACAAGGAGCCAAGCCTGATGATACTTTGACCTTAAACGTCAGCCTCCAGAACTGTGAAGAGCTGTAGGTTTCTGTGGGTAAAGCCACGCAGTTTGTAGTACTTTGTTAGGGTTTGCCTAGGCCCTAGACTTTCACCTTGACCTCCTGCCTGAGGAAATATCTCCATGGGACACAGTTTTAGGAACTCTGCTTAGACCTGGAGGCGGAATATTCTTCCCTGTGAGTCTGTTTTGTGGCCACTCACTCAGGCCTATGGAGAAGGAAAAATAGTGGGGGAATTATTGGCTGGTTCTGCGAAGGTTTTAAGAGGAAATTTTCAGGATCCAATACTTTGGTACCCAATTGGTTTTGCCTGGATCGCACCAACTGACCTTAAGTTGTGCAGGCAGCAGGCAAGAGCTCTCCTTTCTCTCTCTCTCTGAATCTCTCTGTCTCTGAGTCTCTGAGTCTCTCTCTCTCTCTGAGTTTCTCTCTCTCTCTGAGTTTCTCTCTCTCTCTCTGTGCTTCTCTCTCTCTCTGAGTTTCTCTCTCTCTCTGAGTTTCTCTCTCTCTCTGAGTTTCTCTCTCTCTCTGAGTTTCTCTCTCTCTCCCTGAGTTTCTCTCTCTCTCTTAGCTTCTCTCTCTCCCTCTCTGAGCTTCTCTCTCTCTCTGAGTTTCTCTCTGAGTCTCTCACTGAGTTTCTCTCTCTCTCTGGGTTTCTTTCTCTCTCTCTTTGAGTCTCTCTCTCTCTCTCTCTCTCTCTCTGAGTCTCTCTCTCTCTCTCTCTCTCCCACACACACACACACACACACACACACACACACACACACACTCACACACACACACACACTCACACTGGATCCTTACCCAACCTTCTCAAGGTATCATTTGGAGTCCTATGCCAATCAACCAACAGATGAAACAAATTAAGAGCTCAGTGATGATAGAATTATGGCGTAACGAGATTTATTTTGAGCACTGGAATCGTTTAAATGTAAAACAATTTCTGAAAATTCTGAAGGAAATGAAAATGATCTTGTAAATTTTATACGTGCTTTATAGATGAGGGGATACAGAGTGAGGGAGGGAGAAGAGGTGAGGTGATGTGGGGGTGTGGAGGGGCGAGGGGAGGAGGTGAGCACAGCTCCCTCTCTGCCTGGGGTCAGGGCTGCCCAGTGGCGTGTTGGCACTAACTGAATGAGTGGATTTGGTGCTGGGCAGAGGCTGCAGACAAGGGCTGGTGCCGGGTTTAACTTTCAAGAGTCCCCTTTGTGGTGTGACCTGAGTCCACATGGGGGCCCCTCAGGTGGCCTGGCCCTTTCATGATGCCTCGGGGTGAGGTCTTGGCCCCAGCATCACCCAGCGGTCCCCTAGACTTTGCCCTCAGTGGGTCTCTGTATCCAACGTAACTGTGGGAGGCTGTTACTGTCTGGACCTAAATTGTCCCCCAGAGGTCATGGGGTTTGGTTCCCAGCTGGTGGCGCTGTCCTGGGAGATTGTGGGCCTTTGGGAGGTGGGTCTTTGGGGGAAGAAGCTCCCTGGGGGCCGGCATTGGAGGATCTTTACCCAGGACCCACAGCCCTGGTCCCTCTATGCCACCGCCATGCCCATCCTGCAGCCAGTGTGGACCAGTTCTGTAACGATGAGCTCCCAATAAGCCTCTTCTCTCCTACATTCATTTGGGGAGGCCGGCCACCATTGTGCGCGCCAGGCAGCAGGAGGCAAGAGGCGCAAGGACGCTCCTTGGTGGTGTCCTGCTTTCCTCTCATTGGCCAGGACTTAGTCACATGACCCTCCCTATGCAGGGGAGCTGGAACTTGTCAGCTGGGCGCATTGGTGATGTAACTAATAGGGTTTGTCCTTTGTTTATTTAGTAAGGACGAAAGAAAGGGTGTCATTGGTCACCGCCTGTCCCTGAGATGGAGGGGCCGCGCGGGAGCAGGGGAGGCGCCCCAGCAGTTCTAATCTGAAGATCAGATGGGAAAAATTCAGGGCAAACAGTCACAAGATGAGTATGGATTTGTAGAGATGGAAGCCAATCTGATAGAAAAAGGCAACTTTATAACAACAGATTGTTAGACAGACTTGAAAGGGAGAGTAGAGACTATGCGAGGGGAAATTGGCGATGCTGCCATGGCAGCAAGAGCCTTAGCAGTTCTATTTCATATTTCAGCGAGTTCATACAATGAGTCATCATAATAAATCCTAAGTATTCGCAATAAGGTGCTAATCACTAATAATGCCAATTAATGTTATTAATTAGACCCATTCACTCTCCACTCAACAAATAAATACTAATGGAATACCTACTATGTGCCAAGTGATGGTCGGGCTTAGGGGCACTACAGCAACAAAGACAGCCCCTATCCCATGAAGCCTACGTTCTAGGAAAGGTTGGTTAAAAAGACATCGAAGCATGAGTGCTGTAGAGAATCTCTCTTTTTTCCAGATGTGTTAGAACATGTATAAAGTTCGATGAACTCTTAAGCCATAAAGAAAACAGCACCCTATAATAAAAGAAGAAAAATTTCAGGTTACTCTTGCAAACCACAATACCGTAAAGCTAGAAAATCATGATTTTAGAAACATGAAGTGTAAATGTTCTCTTAACTATTATTAGTGTAAAAAAGAGAAAAAAGAAAGAAAAGAAACAAGTCTTTCAAGTGTAGACTATGTTGAGCACTATGAACCCAAATTTATAGCACTGAATAATCCTCAAAGGAAAATCCATAACCAGGAATGAATTTATTATGTAAGAACAGAAAATGACTTTATAAATATAACAACTATATGTGTTAGCTTTGAGTTTATAACAAACCACCCCAAAACTTAGTGGCTTGAAATAACCCTTGTGCTGAGCTCTGTGGGTGGTTGGGTCGTGCCTTTGACATGGGCTCTGTTGTGCGTGGGTGGTCAGCTGGTGGATTGGACAGCTGAGCTAGAATCTTGTTGTTTATCCACCTGGTGGGCGGCAGGCTGCTGGCTGGGGCGCTGGTTCTCGCGTGTGGCTATTCTATAGCAGGCAGCCTGGGCTCACTCTCACAAAGGTCTTAAGGATCCAAGTGTAGCAGGAGAGCAGACCCCAGGACAGAGGTATTCTTCAAGTCTGGGTCACGTTTGGGACCTCTCAGCTTAAGCAAGTGACGTGGCAGAGCCCAGAGTTCCTGTGGGAAGGCACTGTCTGAAGGCAGGCACACCAGGTAATTGTTATGGCTGTTTTTGCCGAAGGTCTATTGTAGTTTTTAATTAATACATACAGAAAACCACAGAAAATAATGCTACCAAAGCAGAAAAATTATTAAATAAGAAAGGTACAAGCAGAAACAAGCGATGTAGAAACAGAAAAGTGGCCTTGTTGGGAAACATGTTCAAGGCCATGTTCTTGTCATTGAAATAATCAGCAATATGAAAACAAAATGGAATGAAACACATGTAGCACCCGGGGAACAGCAACCACCTGAGAACAGCGTGGGAAAGGAGTCAGCCATGCAGAAACACCATCGATAGCGAGGTGTGGAGATAGTCTCTAAATTAAATAAAACTTCAAACTTAGTAAGTGAAAAATACTATTTAAGAAACAACACTCAGCACGTGCCCAATGTGCACGTTACCAAAATGAACCAAGGACTGGATCAATAAGCAAAGAAAAGACTTGGAGTATAAATAAAATCAGGTGCTGCCCAGCTCAGGAGCAGCACAGGCCAGGGCAGAGCCAGGACGGTTGCAACAGCCATAACGGGCAATAGAACAGAAGCAGGGCACAGGTCAAGACCAGTCAGCGTGTCACTTGTCCTTTGGAGAAATCGTGGAAGGACACTGAACCCTTAGCTATGGTCCTGGGAGCAAAGTGCATGATTTATGGTGTCATTAAAAGTTGCATGAAAAAAAACTGTTCATGCAAATCTTCATCCGGTCCAGGCAGGACCTCCAAGCTGACTAGGATTACCAAGTCCAAGAAGCAATGAAGAAAGGAGAGAGAACGAAATGCATATACATGAAAAAGAAAAGGTTTATTGAGCTATAACTTACATCATAGCAGACCCACCCTCATTCTTCTTAGCGGTGTGATGGTTTATTGGATTATTACTATTTGATTTTTTTCCTATTTCTCATTGGCTTATCCACTCTTCTAGTGAGGTTTATTCTTTCTTCTGCTCTTGAGCTTGTACTTCTCTTGCTTGCCTTGCTTCTTCTATCTGTGGGATTCCTTTTAGTGTCTTCTGTCATGCTAACTTGTTATTGTTAGGTGCTGTCGAGTTGGGTCCAACTCATAGTGGCCCTATGTATAATAGAACAAAACACTCCCTGACACTGTGCCATGCACATGATCTTTTTATGTTTGAGCCATTGTTGGAGCCACTGTGTTTCTTCTCATTTTGTGTCATGCCACATCAGCAAAAGGAGGTCCCAGAGGCTTTACTCCATTTCTACCATTAAGGTGGCCTCTACATTGAGGAGGCAACTCTTCCTCAGTAACATTTTCGTGCTTTCCAGCCTGGGAGGCTCATTTTCTGGCACTATATTTGACAGTGCTTCTCTGTTATTCATAGAGTTTTCAATGGATATTTTGGGAGTGGGCTGCCTGGTACTTCTCCCTAGTGTGTCTTAGTTTGGAAGCTCAGCTGAAACCTGTCCAACATGGATGGCCCTGCTGGTATCTGAGATACCAGTGGCATAGCTTTCAGCATCACAGCAACACTGAAGCCCCCACAGCACAACAAGCTGGCAGACATGGGGGAAAAATATTCTAGGATAAATTAACAAGTTAAAAATTAATAAAAGTAAAATTAATTAAAAAAAGGGAAAATGGGACAGCATGAGAGAGAGAAAATCCTATTAAAGTAGAATAAAATTAAGATAAAAGTAAGGAAAACTTAGTGAAAAAACAAAGTAAAAATAATAAATGACAGATTAAACAGAGGGAAAGGAAAAAAGTCAAACCTTATTCACAGCTGATCTGTTTAGATTGAAGGCGTGTCTTCGCGGGGAGCGCACACTCGCTCTGGGCCTCCGTGTGCACACACACAGGGTGGTCCGTGTCCGGGCTGAAGCAAGCCCTTTCCCCAGTTGAAGTGTCAGTATTTTATTGGCGGTGCCAGGCAAGTGGCATCTAATCAGCCCTGAAGACGTCAGTCTGCCAAATCCCCCTCTTCGGCGTCCAGTTCTGTGGATTTTGATGAAGGCTTACGGCTATGCAACTCCTTCTTTGAACCAATATACAGCGCGCGCCCATTGCCTTCCAAACGCTCTCTTATGCTCCTTTGGAGTTAAATTCTGCTCCCTACTTCTGGTCTCTGGCAGCCACCCGTATATTTGCCCACTGGCCCTACGGTTTTGCCCTTTCCAGTTTGCTTCCTAACTGGCATCCTGTAACACGTGGCCTGCCCATAGTGCCGCTGAGATCCACCCTGACTGAAATGCCTAATGCATCCCCATTTGTTTACCCAGTCACCAGGTGATGAACATGCGGGTTGTTTAGAGTGTTTTCGAAGGTGTGAATGGAGTTGTTGCAAACATTCGAATATAGGTGTTTTGTAGCCATATGGCTTATTGCTCCTGGATAAACACTGGGAGTGGGATTGTTGGCTTGTTTGTTCATTGCACGTTTAATTTCAAAATAATTTATGAAACTATCTTCCAAAGCGGCTGTACCATTTTGCATCCCTGTTAGCAGTGTTTGAGAGTTCTATTTGCTCCATATCCTTACCAAAAGTCGGTGTTATCAGCATTAAAAATTACCTACTCTTATGATTGTATAACACTATCTCATTTTTATTTTAACTTACATTTCTACCATGTAAATGGATGGCCCATGATGTCAGCCATCCTTCCTGTGCTTACTTGACACCCTATTTGGTAATAAGATGCCTCTACATACCGGTTGGGGCTGGGATTTAGCTCAGTTGGTAGAGCGCTACACTGCAGTCTCTGAGGTCCTGAGTTCAATTCCCAGCACCGCAAAAATGGGAGAAGGGCCTGGTAATGCACTCCCTAAGGCAATCTTGAAACAGTCAGCCATTGAAAATCCTATGAGGGTTGCTATGAGTCGGATACCGACTCGATGGCACCTAACAACAACAACAACATACTGGTTAGAGTGGCAATAAATGACAAGTCAGATCATGCCAAGTGTTGGAGAGGATGTGGATCATATATTGGTAGTACAACTATTAATAGCACAGCACCTTGGAAATAATTTGGATATTTCTTACATAGTTAAATATATAATTACCATGTATCCCAGAAATCCTATTGATAAATATTTACATAAAACAATTAAGGTGTATGGTCACTGTCCCTTTAACTGATAACAAAATGTTTGGTGAAAATATAAAATTAACCTGCTTGACAACATCAGAGAATGGGGCTGTCAGGACTTGGGTAGCTTAAGTTCTAGAGATAATTTCTAGAGAGATACACATCAGAATCTAACATTTGGCAATACTTCTTCCCTTCAAGGTATTTACTGATTTGCTAGCTGTGGCTTGAAAGCTGAGAGGCTGACCAGGAAATTTACTGTAATAGTTGTTGTTGTCATTAAGTGCCATTGAGCTGATGTCTGACTCTACATACAACAGACCAAACACTCTTGTCAGTGCTTCTCTGCTATTCATAGGGTTTTCAGTGGCTGATTATTTTTTGGGAGTGGGTTGCTAGGTCCTTCTCCCAAGCCTACAGCATCTGGTGTTCCCAGGTGGTCTCCCATCCAGCCTCAACCCTGCTTAGCTTCTGAGATCTGATGGGCTCAGATGCCATAAGTATGGCTACAGGCTTACTGTAGTAGATATTTGTAATTGTCTTCTACTACATTTACATACTTGGTTTCGCTGTTGATGTGGTTGCTGTGATTTGTTCCCTCACCTCTGAGTCATATAGAGATTGAGACCTTGTTGTTGTTGTTAGGTGCCGTCGAGTTGGTATCCGACTCATAGAGACCCTCATAGGGTTTTCAATGGCTGACTGTTTTGGGATTGCCTTGGGAGTGGATTGCCAGGCCCTTCTCCCATATTGAGACCTTAAGAGAAGGCTATTCACTATGAGGAAAATCCTCATATAAATGCAGAGGAGAACTATATCCCAATGGATGTACAAATCACAACATAGAAATGCAAGAAATATGAAAAAACCAGGCAAGAAGACTACGCCAAAAGATCATAACTCTATAACACCTGAACCCAAAGATATTAAAGCAGATTAAATGCTGGACAAAGAATACAAAACTCTAATTTAAAAAATGATCAATGACTTCAAAGAGGATAGAAATAAATAGCGCAATGAAGTAAGGAAGATACTATAGGATTTGGACTAGAAATTCAGCATACAGATAGAGATTCTGGAAAAATAATGGAAATATTTGAAATAAGTAGCTCAGCAAATCATATAAAAATCCAGTGGAAACAATCACCAATGGGCTAGATCAAGTGTAAGAAAGAATATCAGGGCTTGAAGACAAAGTTGGTGAATTATTACAATCAGATAAAGAAAAAAACTATGACCACAACTTTTAAGACATCTAGGATATGATTAAGAGACCAAACTTACAAATATTTGATGTTGAAAATAGTGCAGAGAAACAGACTAAAAGCATAGAAAATGTCTTCAGTGAAATCATATCAGAGAATTGCCAATTCTAAGGAATGATATGGACATTCATGTATAAGACATAAAGGTATAGGATGCATCTAGAACCCTAAGTAGACATGACCATAAAGGAACTTCTCCATGTCATATAACATATAAAGTACCAAGAATAGTGAACAAAGAAAGCATATTGAAAGCAACAAGGGAGAAGCACCATGTTACAAAGGCAAGCCCATCAGAATAACAGTAAGCTCATGAGAAAGCCCAAATTCCAGAAGATCATAAAAAGATATATTTTAAGACCTGAAAGAAAATAACTGCCAATCAGGACTACTATATCTAGCAATGTTGTCCTTTAAAATCAAAGGAAAAACAAAGACCTCCCAAGATAAGCAAAAACTAAAATAATTGATGACCGCTAAGCCAGCATTGCAGAAGATACTTAAAAGAATACTACACACAGAAGAAGAAAGCAATATATACCTATGAGAACACAGGAAAGAATAAATCTCACTAGAAGAATAGATAAGCAAATAAGAATTGGGAAAGAATAAGACATTATTATCTCAGTAAACCAGCAAACCTCTAGGATGAATAAAGGAGAAAGAAAAGAATGTTGAATATTTGAAACAACTAGGATAACAAATGAATGAGGAATTACTACATATTTTTCAGTAATAGCTCTAAGTATAAATATAATTTCCCCAATAAAAAGACTCAGCCTGACTGATTGGATTAAAAACAAGATCCAACTGTTTGTTGTCTGCAAGAAACTCACTTCCTAGGCAAGGGCATACAAACTAAAAGTGGAAGAATGGAAACAGATATTCCAAGCAAATGGAACCTGAATCCAAGTAGGAGTAGCTATACTCATATCTGTCAAAGCAGAATTCAAGGGAAAATTAGTCATAAGAGATAAAGAAGGTCATTTTATACTAATAAAGGGAACAATTCATTGAAAAGATATAACAATTGCAAGTATATATGCACAGAACATTGGTGCACTCAGATTTATAAAACAAACACTACTATATATAAAGCACAGATAGATCCCTACATGATAATAGTGGATAGTTTTATATACACCTCTTACCAATAGACAGACAAAAGCTCAACAAAGAAACATTAGATTTACGTGACAGTATAGAGCAAATAGACTTAATACACATCTACAGAATATTCTACCCAATTGATGCAAAATACACATTCTTTTCAGCAGCCCAAGTAACTTTCTCCAAAATAGATATTTTCAAACAGAAAATAAGTCTTAACAAAGACAAAAAAATTGAAATAACTTCTTGTATTTTATCATATCATAATGGAATAGAACTAGAAGTGAACAGGAACAGAAACTACAGAAAATATAAAAACACATGGAGATTAAACAATAGATTTGTGAATGACCCATGGGTCATTGAAGAAATCAGGGAAGAAATTAAAAAAAATTCTTGGAATCAAATGAAAGTGAAAACATAACTTCCTAGAACTTGTGATATACAGCAAAAGTAGAGGACCAAAAGAGGAAGTTCATATCTATAATTGCCTACTTAAGAAAATCAGAAAGGGAGCCAGGCATGGTGGCTCCCTTAATCCTCCCTATAATCCCAGTGACTCAGGAGGCAGAGGCAGGAGGATCGTATGTTCAAGACCAGAGGTAGTCTGCATAACTTAGCAAGACCCTGTCTCAAAAAGTAAAAAAAAAAAAAAAAAAAAAAAAAAAAAAAAAAAAAAAAAAAAAAAAAAA
>VMDO01008095.1:0-86317 GCA_007922755.1 Pedetes capensis | reverse complement strand
ACTCTACTTGGAGGAGGCAACTCTTCCCCAGTAGTCTTTTGAGTGCCTTCCAACCTGGGGGCCTCATTTTCAGGCACTATATCTGACAGTGTTTCTTTGCTATCCATAGGGTTTTCAATGGCTAGTTGTTTCGGGAGTGGCTCGCCAGGTCCTACTCCCTGTAGAAAATTAGGGGCCATTATTTCCTCCAATTTTTTTTTCTGTGTTCTATCCCTCCCCCTAGGACTGTAGTGGCATGTATGATAGACTTTGTAATATTCTCCACAGATGCCTAAAGTTTCTGCTTATTTTTTCCTCTTTTTCTCTTTCGTCAGGTTGTATAATTTCTATTGATGTGTCTTCAAGTTTACTAACTTTGTTATTTCCATTCAACTAGTAAGTCTATTCAGCAAATTTTTATTTCATATATTTTACCTTTCCATTATAAATTTTCATCTTATCCTCCTTTATGTTTTCTATTTGCTGAGATTTCTTGTCTTTCATACATTATGAGTGTATTTTCCTTTACTCCATTATAAATGCAACTTTAAAACCCTCATCTGATAATTCCAATGCCTGAATTCTTTTGGATTTGGCATACATCGATTGCTTTTTTCTCTTAAGAATGAACCATATTTCTCAGGCTCTTGTAAATTTTTTATTGTATGCTTGATGTTGGAATATTATATGATAGAAACTCTGGATTCTGTTCACCCCAGAGGAGTTAATGCTGTTGTTTTAGCAGACAGTTAAAATGGTAGGACTCCATGGGTAAATGCTGTCCCACCTACCAGGGGCATGGATTCCATCCTAGTGTGGATCGCTTTGTCTGTCTTACATAGTTTAGGAGTCAGCCAGAGCCCTGTGGAGAAGTTATGCATATACTTGAGTGCTCCCTGCCCAAGTGCTCTCCTCTCTATGGTCCCCACTCTCCAGTGCCCTTGTGACCTCTGTCACCTTCCGTTCTTCTTCTGTCTGTTGAAAGCTGCATTTCTGTTACAGTCTGTGTCACCCTGCACCCTTACCAGGACTGCAGCTGCCCTGGAGACAAACATCAGAAGTGAAGAGCCCACGCACTGTTAACCACTTCCTCCAAGTTTTAAAGCTTCCAAAATCATCCTATTTTGTTTGCTCTTTGGAGCCCTCAGGGGGTGGTTGTTTCTATTTGGCCCAGGTTGTATAGTTGTTATCTGTGGGAGATTCAATTTGTCAGGAGCCTATTCCTCCAAACTAGAAACAGAACCCCAACTAGGAGTGGTTTTTTCATTCCTTTCTTTTTCTCATCACCCCTGCAATATGCTTCCTTTGTCCTGCATTATATCAACTAGTCCTGTTTGCTCTATCTATAAAGTGTATCCCTGTTTAAGCCCCTTCTCTCCAGTTCCCATGCCACCCACTACCATTGTCTGTCTCTGACTTCAGCATACTGCTAACCTGCTTTTTCAGGTTCCCCTTTAACTGTGTGCCATTCTTTTTTTCACAGAAAAGTCAGATTGAGGTAAAGTGTACATTAGATCTTGTTACCATCCCTTTTTTAAGACCTTCCAAAGGCTACTTGAGCACCCAAAATGATCTTGTCCCCACCCAACTTTTAGAACACAAGTGATCACCCTATTCCTTATGCTTAAACCACACATTAACATTCATTCTGTTACATACCAAGTTCATATCCAACTAAATGTCCTCCTCACTAGCTCTCTCCTCTGTACAGAAAGCTTTCACTTTTTATCTTTGAGTGGCTAGACCCTTCTCATCACTGAGCTATCAGCTCATCTAACACCTTTTCATAGAGGCTTTCCTTAACTGAACAGTAAGGAATATTCCTAGTCATTCTCTACTCCATGATTGCATTTCCTTTTCTTCCTAACACTTGTCATTATCCAAAACTGTTTTATCTGTTTGCACGTTTTCACTGCATGAGAATGTAAAGTCCATGAGAGAAGACACCTTTTTTTTTGTTTTGATGAACCCTGTGTCCTCAGGCAATAGTGCACATTATAGAATAGTCATTAAGTAAATGTGTGCTTATTGAATATCAGGTATGGTGGCTGGGCTTGGTATCTGATTCTTAAGTTTCTTTTTCTTCTCACTGAAATATGAGCATCAATGAGTATATCATACAACCATTATAAGGATTAAATAATATGTTTAAATATTATAATAGGGTATCTGGCTCATATTTTTTACTCAGAAAACATTAGTTCAGTGAGAGTCACAAAACAAGGAGACAGCCATCTAGTATGCCCTGTTATTTCAGAGTAGGAAAATGATACATTTTTAAGAGTATTATACTATAACCTGGAGAGTGAAAAGAGGTCCGAGCATCCTGAAGACCTAAAGGCTCTGTGCTTTATATAATCTAGCTCAGCTCTCCCTCTTCTTACTGCCTTAATCCAGAATAATCTTTCCTTTTCAGTTTATGCCATTTGTAGTATGGAATTTGACATCTGGAATGCTGTCTGAAAATGTTTAAATGAGATTCAAACTGTGGGACAATTGAAGGGATCATAAATCTCAATTCACCAAAACCCATTGGTCTAATCATTCATTTTTAGAACATTCCAATGTTAAGAGAAAGGGACAAAATCACTTAGAAACCATTGTTGCAAGAGTTGGATGTATTTTAGGTTTGTTCTTTTTCAGTGTGTTTGTACCGCAGGATGAATACCTCTACTTCTGCATCCCCATGTGCATTCTTCTTTTTTGTTTAAAGGCTTATTTCTAGCATCATCTCTCCCTGATTGTCCCAGAAAAATTCATACTTCTTCATGTCTGCCCTCAAATTACTTTTTCAAGCATTGGTTACCACATTTTGTTGTAATTACTTGTATATTTGTCCTCCTTTTCACAATATTGTAGGCTTTTTTAGTTTACTCATCTTTGTTGCATTAACTCCTACATACTTACTAGAGCATGTAAGCCACTCAAACCAGGCACTGTTAACCAGCAGCATTTTCAAGTACTGGGAATACAGAGTGATCAAGACAGAAAAGCCCTCAGCACTCATGAGGGGGTTGTACGAATGAGCTAACATATTCACCAGTCCCTGACTGATAGTAAATATTTTTAATGAGGAGTCACCACCTTCTTGGTGACATATTCCAAAGTGTGATCCAAGAGCTGCCAATAAGTATTTATTAAGTAAATTACAACATAGTCAAGGGTTTAGAAAATGTTGAGTACAAAAATTTAAAGTTTTGTTTACAGCAGATTTCCATGTATTTAGAAAACTTCACTAGAGCACCTAAACATCAGTCAATTTAGTCTCTCTATCTGGGGCAATATTCTAAAATATTTGTTAATATTCTCTAAAGATATACATATGATAAAAGATCCTCTTGCAAAGGCTTATTACCATTTTTAAATTGTTCATCGACCAATAAGATCGATATGTGGCTTTAGAAGGAATATTCTTTTAGGAAACATGTTGCTAGGTACCATCAACTTGGATCTGACTCATAGCCACCCTGATAGGGTTTTCAATGGCTGATTCTTTCAGGATTGCCTTAGGAGTGGATTGCCACGTCCTTCTCCTATTTTTGTGGTGCTGGGAATCAAACCCAGGACCTCTGAGACTGCAGAGTCTCCACCAACTGAGCTAAATCCCAGCCCCAGGAGTGTTAATAAGAACTATTATTTCTTTTTTTTTTATTAGAAATTTTTAATGTACATCATAATGTGATTCATTTTGACATGCTTTTCATTGTGACAATTTTCATATATGCAATTTGATAAGCATTATTCATATAGGTAGAACTATTATTTCTGTATAGATGGTAAAACTAAATCAGGGAAGTTGTCATTCACCTAGCAAGTAGCAGGGCTGGGATACAGCTCACTGGTCTGTATCCTGCTGTTGCAGTTTTATGTTTGTGCCAGGCGTTTTAACTTTGTTCCTTATGTCAATTTTATGAAGTATGTTTTAGTTAACCCCATTTTATGAATAAAGAAGCTAAAGTTTAGAGAATTTCAGTAATACAAATCATATACTTACTATTTTAAGTAATACAAGTCTTGTATCTACTATATAACTAGTAAGATATATTTTAAGAAAATATTGTATGGATTTTTTTTAAAAAAAACATTGATTTGGAAGTGGAAGACAGTCTTAAAGATAATTGGAAAATCTACAATTTAGTATAAGGATATTTGTCAACGTAAGTTTTTTCTGTGGAGTTTCTTTCACTAATCGATTTCTGAAGTCTTATGGGGAAGAATTTTTAATTATAATTTCTAAAAATATTTAATCTTATTCACTATGTTGTTATTGTTAGGTGCCATCAAGTAGGATCCAACTCATAGCCACCCTATGGACAACAGAATGAACACTCCTTGACTCTGTGCCAGGAGCTCCATCTTTTTTAAGCCCAGTGTTGTAGCCACTGTGTCAATCCATCTAGTGGAGGGTCTTCCTTTTTTTCATCCACCTGCCACTCTCCCAAACATGATGTCCTTCTCAAGGGACTGGTCTGTGCCCACCACATGTCCAAAATATATGAGACACAGTGTAGCCATCCTTCCTTCTAAGGAGCATTCTTCTAGGATACATCTGTAGGCTCTTTTGGCAGTCCTTGGTCTGTTCAGTTCATCCTCAGCACGATAATTCCAAAGCATCAATTCTTCCCTTGTCTCCCTTTTTCAATGTCCAGCTTTCACAACCATATTATGCCACTGAAAATACCATGGCACAAGTCAGGTGCACCTTTGTCTTCAATGGGACATCTTTACTTTTCAGCACTTTAAAGAGGTTTTTTTGCAACAACTTTTCCCAATGCAATGCATCTTTTGATTTCTTGACTGCTACTTGCATGGGTGTCAATTGTAGAACCAAGAAAAGCAAAATCTTTGGCAACCTCAATCTTTTCTCCATTTATCGTGAAATTGCTTACTGATCATATTGTAAGGATTTTTGTGTTGTTGATATTGAGGTGCAATCCATACTGGAGGCTGTGTTCTTTGATCCTCATCAGTAAATGTTTCAAATCCTCTTCAATTTCAGCAAGCATATTCACTATAGTGATAATTAGTAGGATAAAAGAATGCCTACTTTCTTCAAATGGAATAATTGATCTATCAAACTACATGTTTCAAAAGTAGTTTTATAATTTGGCTAATTAAGATTAAAGTAATTATTTCTGCCCTAAGATTGCTTTAAACAGAGATTCCACCTCTAGCTCTAATGGGGAAAAAAATTCATAATTCTAAAAAGCTTTGTTCTAATGAGAGAAAAAAAAAGAATTCAAAATTCTAAAAAGCTTTGTAGGGACCCCCCAAAAAATCTGAGCCAGAAGAATATCAACTTAAAGATACAAAGACAAAGAATGAAAATTTAGCATTTATTGATTATGTGGGTAATAGGGATTAGTGAATAACGCTTTTTTAAAAAATTATTTCTGTACTTAATGTGCTCCCTTCCTCTTTAATGGTTCCTAATATTCATACTGTTTCTTTTTGCCATTGTTAACAAAGTGAAAAAGTATACTAAACTGTCCCTTACAGTGTTTTGGCATTAGTGGCCTTTCATTTACCCCAATTAGATCTTTTGCATAGGGTCACCCCTGGTGAAGTCCTTCAGAAACAACCATCAAAGGATATGAGTTGTCAGTGTTCTAATGGAGTAACTCTTCCTCTTGTGTCATACATTAAGGAAAGCTTGAGAACCATAACTCTCTTGCACTGTCTGGACTCTCACATCCTTATTGTATTCCTCTTCTTTTAGTGGACATTATAACTTTACAAACATTGCAAATAACTCTGTTGTTAGAATTGAGCTGAGTTTTCTAGACATCACATTTATAATTGCTGCTCCTGTATCTCACGGTAACATATAGAACTGACCCACAGCCCAGATGAGGTGGTACATGTCTGTAATCCCAGCAACTCAGGAGGCTGAGGCAGAAGGATTGCAAGTTCAAGGCCGTAGGCAGTCTACCTGTAACTTAGGGAGACTCTTGACTCAAAATAAAAAACAAAAAATGGACTTGGGGTGCAGCCCAGTAGTAAAGCACTTACCAAGTATGTATGAGGGCCTGGGCTCCACCCCCAAGTACTACAAAAAAAATAATTTAATTAATTCATTGGATATTTATTTAAAATATATTGTGTGACCCAATGTAGTGGCACATGCCTGTGATTCCCAGCAACTTCGGAGGTGAGGACAGGAGGATCACGAGCTCGAGACCAGAGGCAGCCTGCACAATTTAGCAAGACCGTGTCTCAAGATAAAAAATAGAAAAGGGGCCGGGAGTTTGGCTCAATGGTAGAGCACTTGCAATGTATGTGCCAGGCCCTGGGTTTGGCTCCCAGTACCACAAAAAATAAAAATAAATTTATAAAAAATAAAAATATACTGTGTGCCAGACATTGTGCTAGAAATAAAATGATGAGAAAAACATATGTAGATCCTGCCTTAATTAAACTTAAAGTATTCTCCTAGAATAAAACATGAAAATAAAAATTGAAATAAAATCTTCTATCTAAACATTTTATATGTTTTTATGAATAGTGCTGCTCAGGAAAATTAGAATATTATCTTTTTGAGTATATTTCTAATACTATGAACAGAAAAACTGACTTCTCAAGCAGTGATATTTATCATCAATATTTATTGAAATTAAATTGAAAACAAAGTTATGTCATGAAATATTCCATTGTATATACAATGAGCACATTTCATTAATTTCTGAAATGTCCCATGGATTTTTAATATTGGTTTAGACAATGTTACCCAGTGCTGACCATGGTGGTAAATGGTTTATATTAGCTGAAAGCTATAATATCATCCAAAGATTCCGTTAATGTCAGAATAATAATTTACCAAGACAATTACCACATACTGGAATTTTTTGCATCTCTTAATTCAGTATTATTAATAATGGATAAAATTGCACTTTTCTTAGGTTGCTGTGGGCAGCAGGGAATTATTTCAATGAATATTTCAGCACATTATTTTAATCATTGTTCCATCAAATCCAAGTGGGCAATATTTTATACTTC
This sequence comes from Pedetes capensis, assembly GCA_007922755.1. Taxonomy (NCBI): domain Eukaryota; kingdom Metazoa; phylum Chordata; class Mammalia; order Rodentia; family Pedetidae; genus Pedetes; species Pedetes capensis. The sequence continues at coordinate 79,342 of VMDO01008095.1, read as the reverse complement.
TTAATTCAGTCTACTATGAAACCATGGTCATTATATTGCACACTATTTGTAGTGAGGTCTATCTTGTGATTTACAAGCCTTGTTAAAAACAATGTAAAAGAAAGCAAACTGTGTCATTAATACTTGTAATTTGATGTTGCATTTGTTATGAAACTCCTGATGATTAATGTTTTTAGTAGAGGAAAGAACATTGTAAAATAAAAAGCAGAGTTGAATGCTTAGCACATGAGAAAATAAAATCTGAGAATGTTACTGTTTTAAATTCTGTTCATTTGTAGTGGTAACATAAGTTTACAAACACAAGTGTAAAACATCTCAAAAATTATCTTAATGTTCCAATGATACCAAAGAAATAAAGCTTTAATTTTATGGAAAAATTATTTTAAGTTATGATTTTATTGATATTAATTAATACTATGTATTTTCCCATATTTAGCCAATTGCATGATTTCTGGCGTTTGGATTACTGGGAAGATGATCTTCGTCGAAGAAGACGATTTGTACGTAATGCCTTTGGTTCCACTCATGCTGAAGCATTGCTCAAATCTGCAATAGAATATGGTTAGTACTGATGCCTCTTAAAAATACTTCCACATTACCAGGTGACCCTTTTTGGTTGAGAATTTATTTTTTCACTGGTATGTAATGTTCTATAAGTCAGAGTTATTTTGTTCTGCTTCATCCTTCAGCATTATCGAGGTGACACTTAATTCAAAATTTCTAACACTAGATATATTTAAGAGTCTTCAACTTCTTTTAAAGAAATTAAAGGGTTCATATGGTTGGTTATTATCTAACATCTATTTCATGCAGCCTAAAACTAGAATAAAATAAATTCATTTTTCAGTGTCTTTCACATTTTAGTGACTAAAACCCATGGTGCAAAAAATATAATGTTGTAATTCTGTACTCACACCTATGTATTTTAGTGCATAATTTTGTGGTATGTGCACACATGTATACTGTGTAAATATACATACACACATGCAATATATATGTATATTCTGTGTCTCTTATATACATACACATAACTGAAACACATTTTATTAATAACCCCTTTGCATAGTACTTTATGTTTTATTTCTACCTTATTCCTTTTAGGGTAATAAAATAAGATAAAAATCCTATTTCAATCTGCCAATTTAATTCCCCATTCTCCAGTGGATTCCAAATGAAGTTTGACAGTCAGCCATTTACAATATCTTTAGCTATCATACTGCAGTAGAATTTTGCCCTAAGTTGTCTTTTTAAAAATGTTCAATAAATAGCAAATATCAAAATATTTTTGTAGTTTTATAAAATGCTGCTACTTTAGATTGCAGTCTACTAAGAACTGTGCTTAGGAACATTTTGTCTGTTTACTCATTTTTAAATGTTCTAGCCAGTTTAAGTGTGATGTGTCTTATCAGAATTTTATAAAACACACACACACACTGAGATACAAGTACTAATGAGCACTGTCCATCTACTTTTATTATCCATTTGTATTCTTAAAAATACTTGTATTCTATAATATTAATATTTATTTAAGAGTAATAAATGAGCCAACTATTTTAAAGTTGCCATAATTGATAGTTTTACATCATACCATAGTTTATATTATGCCGTGCCATTCTGGTTCTTCTTGAGTTGAGCAAGGAAAAGCTTTAATCACAATAAAAAGATAAAATGTTCAAAGATTTTGAAAATTGTCATCCTGATATTAGTTGATATAACTGAATGAGGCACAAAACATTATTAAATAAATACTATGTAGGAGGATTTCATATGAAAGTGTTATACCTAAGACCAAAGTTACACAGTAATTTATCCAGAAGTAAACATGAAAAAAATGCTTGAAAAAAATTGCTGTTGTCCTTACCATAGGGAATTTCTTCAAACAACTCCAAAGGTAACCTAAGGAATTTTCATCCTAAGAATTTGTTGTCAATTTAAAATGAGTTGTTATCACAGTGATCCTATGAAATTCTTAAAACTACTGCCTACTTTAGCAGTGGCATGAGTAATAATATGAACTTAAAATTATTAAAGCTTTATAATATTTATGTAGCAATTTAGACTTTTTCACCAATTCATCATGAAATTATCTCATAAGAAAGATTAGGCTACATGACATTAGTGGTACTTAGTTGCTGAAGTTTTAATTATAAAGGAGCTACCTTATACTACATTCCATGTTCTACAGGTTACTTTTTTTTAAAAAGGCCTTATTAGGAAAACATTTCTTTTATTTCTCCTTTAAAATGGATACTTTTAGCCAGGCACTGTAGTGGAAGCATATAATCCCAGCGACTCAGGAGATAGAGGCAGGAGGAACAAAAGTTTGAGGCCAGAGGCAGCCTGTATAACTTCCTGAGACGATGTCTCAAGGTAAGATTTTTTTTAAAGAAGGGGGGGGGCTAGGATTTCAGCTCATTGATAGAACACTTGCAGAGTATGCACAAAGCCCTCCGTTTAACCCCCCAGTATTGCAAAAAGTAAAAAATAAATAATGGTTTGCATGTTTGATTTGTAAAATATTTATGCTAATTAAACAGTATCAAAGCGATTCAGAAAAATTTTAAATCTTTTACCTTAAAATCACTTTGAGATTGACAATCATATTTTAGTAACATACTAACTATTGTTGTTGTTGTTAGGTGCTGTCGAGTCGGTATCCAACTCATAGCGACCCTCTGTACAACAGGGGAAACACTATTGTCAGTGCTTCTCTGCTGTTCATTGGGTTTTCGATGGCAGATTGATTTTTGGGAGCGGGTTGCCAGGTCCTTCTCCCAAGCCTATAGCTTCTGGTGTTCCCAGGCGGTCTCCCATCCAGGTACTAACCAGGCCTGACCCTGCTTAGCTTCCGAGATCTGACGGGACCGGATGCCACAGGGCTATGGCTGCAGGCCATACTAACTATTAATAAACCTGAAATTAAAAAGTACTCTAATTTTTAAATAGACAAGAGGTAAGGGTGTTTGTAAATATTCTCTCTGAGGACTATTATTTTTTAATTTGTAGTATCTATGAATTTTAAATGCTAGATGATGAATAATATTCAAAACCTACTATTCCTCTTGAGTTGGGTTCTTTAACAGAAAGAAAGAGAGGTATGGTTTATTCTCTACATATTAAGAACAAAGGTCATTTCTATGCCATAAAATATTCAGATAGTCTACGCTGAACCTGTGCTAGAGTTACTCAATGGTCATTCTCTGGGGTTAAGATTGTAGAATAGAAGACCAAAGAGAATTGAAACAATTCTGCCTCCCCTAACTGTTCCAGGGCACAACTCTTCTCCCCTTCCTCATAGTTTACATCTGTGGACTTTGGGAACTGAGGAAAAGGTTGGCAGTAATATATAGAGGGTGAGGAAAGATACATGGGAAGCACTCACAGGAGCACTCTCTACAGAAAAATGCAGGAAGGGTTACAAACCACCAAGAGAAAAATGTAGTGACACCCTTCTTCCAACCTCATAATGTGCCCTCTAACCTGTACATAAAGGATTTCTTCAGAAAAGTAGGAAGTAGATGTCAGTAATTATTACAAAGCACTTCATCTAGTAAAAATAGATGCTGGAAAACTTAATTGAAAGCAGATTCTGTATATTTTAAAGAAAAGTTTTGTATTCCTAATACTCATAAGATATTCCTAATAAGAAAAAGAAAAAAATCATAAAACTCAGCCCATCATCTGAATTCTTTACTGTTAAACATTTAAATGTGTGGTAATGCATACCTATCATTTCAGCACTTGGGAGGAGAAACAGGAGGATCTTGAGTTCAAGTCCAGGCTGGGCTACATAAAGAGACAATGTCTGCAAAAAAAAAAAAAAAAAAAAAAAAAATAGGAGGGAGAGAGAGAGTTAAGTGTGCTGATGTATACTGAAGTCTGGCAGTGCGTAGATCCAAACTATTGAATACCTTGATATTGAGTTGTCATAGATTAAGGATATATTTGTAGCACAAACTTTCAAATCCCTTCTGAACGAACTTCTATTAACACAAATTGAAACTCAGCATCTTCCTTCCCCTTTGCTAAGTAATTGTAGCATTTTAGCTTCCCTGTTGTTAAATTCTGTCTTGAAAGTTAAGATTTAATTTAAATGTACAGAATCTCTGCTGTAAACTTTGGTCAAATAATTTTTATTCATTTTCATGGTAGCAACAAAAATATTTCAGGAACAAACAATTGTTTTATGATATAACTTTCAGTATGGCTACATTAGAATCAGTGATCATAGTATTCAGAAGTTTTAAAAACATGCATGCACTGGGAGAACAGCCTTAAAGAATTTAAATAGGGAGCATTTATATGGCCATCAAAACAGTCCCTGGGATCTGAAGCTCTGAGTCTTCTCTGTTAATGTAGATCATAGTTTTCAGGAATGAACCTTCATTAGTGTAATAGAAGTGAAACAGATTTAGTAGACTTTATGTTTTAATAAAAATGTTTTGGGTCACTTTTCTTTTTTTAGTATCCCAATTCATCTGAACATTTTAAACTTCCATGTGATAGGAAGAGATATTTAGGCATAATTTGGATTTTACATTATTTTCAGGCAGTTTATTTGGAGCCTCATATAAAAATGTTGATTCTTTCTTTTAATGAACAATCAGAATTGAATATAATTTTAAGGGGGGAAAAAGGTAAATAATTGTACTTTATATTTACTTTGAGAAACTTTCCCTGTGATTTTTCTTTTAAAACTTTTGATTAACCTTCAGTTGGAAAATACCTTTTAGACTGATAGAGTTTTTCATGCTTTTTAGTAACACTAATGAGTTGAATAATTTATGAGGTTGTCATATGCAAAAGATTTGGTGTGATTTGATATCTTTTCAGCCTCTAGTGTTAGAATGTGATTAATAAAAACCTAGAGGCATATAATTTTCCCTTGATGTTTAATGATCGAATTTTGCATGTACTGAATGTGTTATTTTGGTGTTCTCTAGTGGTAAAATCTCATACAAGTATACATTTAATTGATTATCAGGGATTTGATAGACCATAGCAATGGAAGAATCTAAGAAAAATATTTTAAAATTTATGAACTCATCTTCTGGCCAGCAAGGTTTCTTCTTTGGGGCAAATTAGTTAATAGGGAAATGACTGAAAAAAAGGAAGGTTTATAAATTGTTTATATACCAAAGTAAAACCTTAACTACTCCACTTCTGGTACATTTCTGGTACTTGAAAATTATGACTGTCAAAGACTAGTGCAAAATCTTAGAAGTTTGCTTGTCTTTGTTGACTTTTTCCCTTCCATAAAATTACAGTGGAACAGTGTTTTGTAAAGCCTATGGTCGAAATTGCCTTCCTGTCTTTAACCAAAGACATCATTTTAAATAAATCTAGTCTGGCTCTGCAGAAGAGGGCAGGCTGCCTCAGGAAAGAAAAATACATGGAGCAAAGATGACAAAGTTAATCAGTCATTTCTTTGGCAATAAATAATAAGATATGCTGAGAACTGCAAATGAGAACATTCTTAGGTTCCTCAGAGATGTGTCTGCTTAACACCTGATTTATCTAAGCTTGTGAAGCCATCAAGATATGACCTTGATGAATAAAAAGCAGCTCTGTAATGAATCTGGAATAAAATTAGTTTTGATGGTATACGCATGGCTACAGTAATGTGCTACTTGCAGTCATCAAGAAATGAGAAAGGGACCAAGAATAGAAATACAAAGGCAGCAGTACAGTTGTTGAGGGGAAAAAAAAGCTATCAAATTATCTGACTTCATTTTTCAGAGAGTTTACAGTTATTATAACATTTGACAAAGGTTATTTAATTTTTTACACAAACAACCTCCTGTTTATGTTATACAGAGACCCTAGTAAATCACTTTATTGCTTATGAATAACTCCATTTCAGTTGATGCATTGTTAATTGGATCTTCACATTTGGAATGAAATAAGTGGTCCAGTATGGTTTAAATAATTTTTTGAAAAGTGAATGATAAAGATCTACTTAACAGAGGGAGGGAGCGATGTGAGGGAAGTGTCCTTCAGCTCTTTTTGGTGTCAGAGTCATAGCTTAGTCCCATAGTCCTATGTTCACTCTATAGTTTTTTATAGTCTCAAAATAACTTAAATAGATGACATAAAAGATAAGTTACAAAATAGGCTTATCAAATATAATTTAAGCTATATAGCATTTTTCATATCAATAAATATTCTAAAAAGCTCCTTGTTTTTATAATGACTCAGACCTGTGAGCTTTAAACAGCTACAGAAGACCCAAGTAAAAGTTAACTAAAAAGCATTTATTGACTAGCTTCTGCATGTCATGCATGTTATCAATGCTAGGTTCAGAGTTTGTGATAGTTTCTGCCACCTAATAGCACATTGTTTGCTGTAGTAGTTCTCAACCAGGGTTGTGTTCCTGGTATATCCAGGAGCAGGACGGCTCCCTACAGTAAGGACAGTAACATGGAAAATTCAGCTCAACGTGTTCATAGTACTGAAGGTAAAATCCCTAGTCTGGTGAAGAGGAATGAGTACTCAGCCAAGGGAAGCATCAGCTCCTATAGGAGCACAGTGGAGACCCACCAAACCTACTGTTTTGAGCAGGCTTCACAGGAGTAATGGTTTATGCACTGTCTCCAGAGGAGATTATGAATTTAGCAGATGAGGAGGCAGAGGTGTTGACAGAAAGGACCAGCATGGAGGCATAAAGTAGCCTTATTCCTTTGAATGGCCTCAGTATTGTATGTTTGATGACAAGTCACTTAGTAAGGCTTTGAAAAAATATTTTTATTTTAAATGTTTCATATTTTCAGGTAAAATAAAACTCATTTGAGGACCAAAATCAGAGCTTCTATCTGTTCTGTTTGGAGCATCTATTTTCGTACAATTCTATGGACTTATTACTCAATTCCTATATTTTACTTAATTGAGAATTGGTTAATTTCAAGGTATGCACACAGTATTCTCACCACATTATTCATCTCTTTGGGTAACAGCATTAAAAGATGGGTCTTTTATGGACTAGGTCTAGAAATTTCATATTTTCAAATTCTGAAATATGTTGCTTCCGTATTTGTACTTTATTTTCACTTAGAGCATCAATTGATGTTAAAGATAAAGCAGTGCAAAATTATATTAATGGACTTATTGCTGAGTAGCAAGGGACTAACTTAGATCATTGTTTATAATCTTGCTTATTTTAGGCTAATTTCTGATAAAGTATATATATATATATAAAATTGCATTTAAAATATTTAGAATTCAGTGTGATAAATATTTTATTATTCATAATATTGCTTATTTTAGACTAGTTTCTGATAAAGTCTACACACAACTTCACTTATAATTATGATGAATATTTTTTTGAAGTGTAACAAAAGTGCTGAGAGTTCAGTGAAGGGGACTACCTAACTGAAAATAAGATATTTTAGTAGAAATTAAAAGGATGAATGGAAATCTCTCTAAAACAATGAGTGGGAAATGGTACTGTGGAGAAAAGGGCCACACAACACAATATCATGTATTCCGGGAATGAAAGATTATACTGTACAATGGAACACACGATAGTACTGTGGGGAAATGGTGTGAAGATGAGCCCAAAAATATAGTTCAGGGCAATATTGCAAAATAAAGGCTTATAAATAGACATAGCCATTAAATGATTTTTATTGGGAAAATGACAAATCATAGAAATGAGGTAACATGCTAAAGTGATGGGTAGAGCTAAAATTCAACCCAGCTACCATTATTTTAGGGCTGGGATTTAGCTCAGTTGGTAGAGTACTGCGCTGCAGTCTCTGAGGTCCCGAGTTCAATTCCCAGCACCGCAAAAATGGGAAAAGGGCCTGGTAATCCACTCCCAAGGCAATCCCGAAACAGTCAGCCATTGAAAACCCTATGAGGGTCTCTATGAGTTGGATACTGACTCAATGGCACCTAACAACAACAACAAACCATTATTTTGCTCTATGCACTGTTACTATAATTATGTTTGGAATTTTCTTAACTGCAAGGTGTCACTTAGTATTTCCCCACTGTAGAGTTTACCTGCTAATATTTGACTGATTTTTATAATTTATCATCTATAAAGATGATACAGTGCAGATTACCTTAGTATCATTTACAGGGTGTGCATTCCATGTCACTTATAAAAACATTTTAATGGGAAGTTAACGTGAGCAATGTACAATGAAATGCATGTATGGAAACATCATAATGAGTTCCATTAAGTTGTACATTAAAAATTACTAATAAAAAGGTAAAAGAGTCAATGTTTTTGTGTTTTTTTAAAGTGCTTTAAAATAACCTATATGAATAACATCCCTTAAATAGGCCTTTTTTAAATAATTAAAGGGAAATCTTCCTTCTATGTCTCTGAGCTGGTTCCTTATCCATCCAAAACATCTGTCCCATTTCCCATACTCCCATACTTTTAAAATAACTTCCCATATTGATCTTCATGACAAACTTTAAAAGAAAAATGAAGCATCATTCCTGAGATTAATGCTACTCACTGCTCAACAAAGTCTTCCTGCCATCTCAGCTCTCTTTCAAGTTGTCAAGTTCACTGTTATTTCATTGTAAAGATTGCCAGATCCCCCAAGTTCTCATCTGCTGTCTTCCTTCTTTCCTTCTAGGAAAAAAAAATGTAAAGAAGGAGGAAATCACTCTTTGTCATAATACCATTTTGGTGTATTTATTTTATGCTAGTCTTTTTCTGTGTATATTTTATCCTAGTGACTAAACTCTGCAATAAACTCACAGTCACTAAAGTGAATAAAGCATCATGCCTCCTGTTTGTGATATTGAGATGGTTCTAAACTGGCCCAAGTTTTTTGTGTTCCATGTTTTTCCACAAGTAAAATATACCATGTGACTTTTAATGCAATGAAATCCTACATTAAATAATTAAAAATCACCCTAACTTCATGGTTAGGCAAAATCCTCCTGAATAGTATACAATCTAAATTGATATTTACTATCATGCATATTCTTAGAATATATTTTATCAAATTTCCTTTGAAAATAGCATAGAATGCCATTAAGATTATTAATATTTCATACTTACATAGTGCTTCACTTAAATTCAATAGCATTTTCTTGTACCTTTTTAATTGCATTTTTCTGTTTAAAAATGCTGTTTATGAATATCCCCTTTGTTGGTCTGCTCTATGAAATATTGCTTACATATAAATATTTTGAATTAGGAATAAATGAAATTCTGTTTTTGCTGTCAGAATCAAATTGTAAAAATGCATTGCATGTCTTTGAAAATCAGTATACTCTATTAGCAGGCCTGTCAATATAAAAAGTGCATTCCATTTCCACCTCTTGCTCTAATAACCTTTTCTGTGGTACTCTGAGGCAGTTCACATAATCAGAGTATATTGTCAGCTTACTGGAGTTGGGGAAGCATGAAATGAAAATCACGTTAATATTGATCCAGTTCTTTTACTTGCAAGTGTCCTCAATGTCCTTTCCCACTGAGCAATAACTGTTGATGTTAGGTGGCCATTTTCTTTCCTTCTTTCCTAAATTCCAGGAAGTCTTTATGAGCATGACTAATCTGAATAAGAATTTAACACTTGGGATGATTTCTGTGAACATTGAATGTTAATTAATACCCAGATTGCTAATACTACATGCTTACTATGCCACCAAAATGTTTTCTTCTAGCTTTTCAGATGACAGCCTATCTAAAGGTATAGTGCATGTCTGTTTTAAAACAAACAAAACTCTGTACAGTATCCTCTTTAGTAAAAACACAAAGGATGCTCTACTCTAATTTTATGTAACATGTTGACATGCTAAAATGGGCCATAAAAAGTGTTATCTATTATCAATTCAAATAAGAATTGCCAATTCTGAATCAAGTTCATCATAAATTTGAACCTCATATCTTGGGTTTTAATTTTATGGTAGTATGGATAATATCTATTTTGATTATTCAATATATTCTCTGTCAACAAAAATGAATTGAAGCAGGAAGCACGGTTCTGTCAAATTCATTCAGACTAAAATGCCTATGATTAAGAAAGAAAGAATTTGATGATGGAGGTTATAGATTTTATATCTGTATTTGCTAAAGTTGCTCAATAACTACTCAGCTTATTACTTAAAGTGCATTTGTAACAACAAACAGAAACTGTATGTTTGGATAAAAACAGTCTGTTTCCTTTGTAGAAACACTTGCTTTCATAGAATCATTTTATATGAACCAAATGAAGCATCTGACTCAGTAGCAGATACAGAAGAGAACTGAGATGTGTGAGATTTCTGTTTTTTTTAATGTAGTTTTTCTCAGCATCATTAACAGTTTTTACCGTTGGGATTTTTCTACTAAAAGATCTGTTTTCTTTTCTTTTTTCAAATAACCTAAACAGAAAAGTACTTTTTGTCTTTAGTGTTCAATTGAAAAGGAGCCTTTTCTATCATTATTTATGTTTCTTAAGGAAGAAAATACTTTGTTCTATGTTGTAAAGACAAACTACAAAATTAAATTTATTACTTAAATGATTTAAAAAGAAAAATACTCATTTTGTAGTAAGTGACAATTACAGCAGAGTGTATACCTATTACTTTTATCTCACAGATGCGCCAAGGCCCGCATAAAATATTTTTGAGCAATAGGTTTCTCAATATAAGAAAAACATTTTCACCTTTTTTTTGAAATGTTCATAATTGTAAACTTCTCAGTTATAGATTGACTTATGTCTTGTTGCATAAGATCATGTCACCACACCTAATATCATTAATCAAAGGGTACATTTATCCTAAAATATTTTCCTTTTAGTAGTATCACTTAGAATTACTAAAACCACTGGTCTGTAGAGGTTATCTGTTGCTCTGACTTGAGTTTTAATGAGAAAAATTAATCTTTATTTTAACATTTCCCAAAGTATTCACATCATTAATGCAATGCTTTTAAAAGAAATTAATTGCAGAATTTGTCCTGCTTTCATAAAGATAGCTTTTGCCATAATCCATCAAACAAGCCAAAAGTATTATTAAATGATGAATTCTGTAAAAAGAACATCATCTTGTGAAATTTATTTCTAGATGTTTAGAAACACTAGAATTTTTTGACTCAGCAGCACCTAACACCACCAAAAACTAAATAAAACTAAATTTCCATCCTGCCAATCTTCTTTCAAAGATCTCCTTCAAAAGATGAAAAAATCCTATATAGAAATTGGAGCATAATAAAAACCTAAAGTCAACTTAGGGGAGAAGGGACAATTTAGGGAGCAGAAAGAAAAAGGGAGGGATGCAGCAAAAGGAAGAGATGATGGGAGGAGACAGGAGGGGGAGAAGGGACAAGGAGGAGCAAGGAACGGGAGAGAGGGCAACCTCAAAGTAAACAGCTCAATTTTAATAGTTTGAGAAATAATTATAATAATACCAACAATACCAAAAAATGGTAATAATACAAATAGACTAGATTATTCGTGTAATACTACTGACAATGTGAAAGGATAGATCACTACAGAAAAAAGTTTGGACCTAAATCATAATTGGGATGCAAAGGTTTATAGAAAAATAATCCCACAAAAAGACATGCAAGTAGAAGAGAGGCCTTTGGTGAGGGGGTGGGAGAACGGGGAGGAGGTGCACAAGAGGGTAAGGGGGAACTTATCTGTGCAATATACAATGAAATGCATTTCAGAATGAAACATTAAGTTGTACATTAAAAATTTCCAATAAAAAAGGAAAAAAATAGATAAAATATTGAGAAAAACTGAAAAAAAAAGATCTCCAAAAGATGAAAAAGAAGTCAATATTAAATGTGTTATTTTTTATTGAGAAAGCAGAAAATCCTGTCTTTCAAATATCTAAGATTTTAAATATATACATTGCTAGGATGACTATATAAAGAATAAAAAAGCAAGCCCAAAATGGTGATGCTTATGAAATTCTATTTAATAACTTTAATAAATAAAATAGTTATTGAGGAAAAGATCATATTTATTTTATTATTTTAATTTATTTATTTATTTATTTACTTTGCATTACTTAGGGATTGAAGCCAAGGCCTCACACATACTTTGCAAATGCTCTACCTCTGAACTACACCCTCAGCCCAGATTTTTGTTGTTGTTGTTGTTGTTTTTAATTTTGAATCAGGTCTCACTAAGTTATCCAGGCTGCCTCTGGCCTCAAATTCGAAATCCTCCTTCCTCAGCCTCCCGAGTCACTGGTACTATAGGAATGCACTGAGTCACTGGGATTACAGTCATGCACCACCACACCTGGCTGAGAAAAAATGTTTTTAAATATAAGATATTTGCACGCCTTTGTGTTTCACAAATACTCCGTAGCAACTGTGCTACAAGCATCCTTCTGTTTTCAGGGACATCCAATCTAGTGCACAAGCTGAAGGCTGATGATATATTGTAATGAATAGAAAGCACTGTTTGGACAGCATGATGGAAGGAAGTCTGACTGCACCTGAATGGAAGGAAACCATCACTAGTAGAATACATAATGTTGGTTAAGCATTGTAGTAAGACCTTAGACTCATGCATTCTCTTACTTGATGTTTTTTATATTCATATTAGCCCACTTTCTTATCCCCGTTTACACAGGTCTTGTGCAACATTATTATAAGCAATAAAACATTGAATATGTTCTTACTCAGTTTCACTTCATGTACTTAGGATACTCTTAATATTCTATTTGTTTTATCAAAATTTTAAACATTTTTGAAAGTTCATTGCATACATAATCATCATACATTTTGAAGTGTTTATTCATCCATTGTCTCATTTTAATATAAGTTGAAAAATACTTATTCTTTCACAGATTATAGAGTGAAGTTCAGATATTGACTTGTACTTTTTTAAAAAAGTATATACCTTATGGGTATTAGAGGAAACAATAAAGAGCAGTAAATTACATAGACAACTTCCTTAGGAGAAAACTGTAAAGAACATACAAAAAAGTAATCTAAGTAATGCCATATAATATGATTAATATGTAAATTATGTTTATGTTTTCATGTGTTTACTCAACAAACATTTGTTGACATTTCATTTGATGCTTGACTCAGTGGAAGTCCACTGAGAGAATCTCTAAATAAAGAACTCCAAAATGAGAAATGGTAATATATTTTGGCCTATTTCTAGGATACAAAGATTATGCAAAGGAAGACAAGGCAAATAAGAGAATTCCATGTGGAAGAAATTACATATGCCAGACTTAAAGACTTGAGACAATGGGGCATATTTAAAGATAAAAGCATTCAGTTCTTGGAAAAGATGAGGGTCAAAGAGGCTAAACCCAATAAAAAATTGTGACATTAGATAAGCAGGGACCAGATCATGAACCATAGACCATGTATTTAAGTGTATGCATAAAATAAGATGAAAAATGTATTCTTACACTGTTGGTATATGTACATAAGATGGATGGATGGATAGTTAGGTGGATGACACATACATACATACAGACACACATATATACGTACTTGTATATATAACATATGCTTGTTAAAGCTGGATAGTGAATAAGGGAGGCAGGAGAAGAATTGATGCTTTTGAATTATGATGCTGGAGACGAATACTGAATACACCATGGACTGCCAAAAAAACCCAACAGATCTGTCCTAGAAAATGCAACCAGAGTGCTCTTTGGAAGCAAGGATAGCTAGACTGTCTTAGGTATTTTGGACATGGTATCAGGAGGGCCCAGTCCCTGGAGAAGGACATCATGTTTGAGAAAGTGGTGGGTCGACGAAAAAAAAGGAAAAAACTCTCTACTAGATGGATTGACACAGTGACTGCAACAATGGGCTTAAAAAAACAGCATGCCTGGCACAGAGTTGGGGAATGTTTCATTCTGTTGTACATAGGTTCGCTATGAGTCAGACCTGACTGGCACTTAATAACAACAGCAATAATACATAACTTTTTAATAAATGACAAGTCAAACTATAACTCCATACTTGATATGAATAATAATTGCATTAAGCTATATGCTACACTAAAAGTAGCTTATTATGGAGTTACATCTATTCATTGTGTATTAGCCACATGTATATTATTTATGGCTTGTCAATTGTGAATTATTTTTTCTTTATTAGATCAATGGTTTAGAGTAGACTATATGGTAATTCCTTAAAAAGAAATAAACTACTATGTAATTCTCTTACATTAGTTGTTTATATTCATCAGTGGAAAATAATGTAATGAGAAAATAAACTAATTTCTTGATCTTGAATTATGGACAATCTAGGTGGACATATTCTTTGGTAGTATCTAGATAAGTCACTATATCCAGTTCTTCAATTCTGTATTTTAACATATGCTCATTTAAAGTAGCAATAAAACTATGTGTAAATGATAATATAATAGTAATAATAATACTATAGTAACAGTACTAGAAACATTTTAGTTCTGTTACTCTCCTTTTAAAGTATACTTTGTTTCACATGGATTCATAGTTACTAAGAGAAATTTTAGGAAAGGAAATTTAGGTTCAGGTAATGCAATATTGTATATTAGATAATGTTTTCTCATATATAGCCTCAAGTATTTGTCTTTACTTACTAGTCTGTGTATACCCTGCTTTCATGTGTTTCTTGTGTTTGTTATTTATAACATGATACAAAAAGAAAACATATCTTTATATTTGACTTCATTAATCTACAGGTTGGTGTCATTTTTTTCTTCTGATACTCAAATATTTTATGGCATTTCATATTTTCATAGGAAATATCATACATATCCATCTTCTGTAGCTTTACACGTAATTCACATTTTTTAATCTAAGGCATTCTAGTGTCTAGTGGTATTCGCTTGTTAATTTCGTGATGAATGGCTGAAGAGGCCAAGAAGTGCACTGGGTCCAACATGTCTTTCTGAAGATAGATGATCTCAAATAAATTCTCTGCCCAATCGGATTTTGATTTGTTGGGTGATAAACCAATTCTTTCTAAGGACAGTGTTTACAAGCCTTGTAATGAGACAGCCTTCTGAGACCTTACCTCTTTTTGCCTATAATTTTGATGAATGAAACTCTAATTCATAAAGGATATTGTGATTGAAAAGCACCTTTAGATCTCATCCGCTTTAATTTAGATAAATGTTTGTTCCAGTACCATAAAATCAGGAAGTTTACTGAGCTGCAAACTGATAACACTTCAACAAGGATGACAAGTTCAGTGTATATGTTTTCTTTACAATATATCTTTTAAAGACATGAGTGTTTCACTGCTTTAAAACTAGAAGGGATAAAATTAAAAGTTTAATGTATAATTCAGCGCTCACCATCCCACTACATTTTCTTTATTGGTAGATTTTTTATTTTGGTAATATTAGAGTAATGTAATGCTACTTCTTTTTTTCACATGATTGTGATACAAAGAAAAACTTGCTCTATTAGGCTGACTCACACTGAAAAGGTGTTTTGGCTGTCATGAAAAGAACCAATTTCCTTTTCATGTAAACACATAGATTTTCTCCATTTTACTTCAAACTGAAACAACTCAGTAAGAATTTAGGAAATTTTAGGAACTTCAGATTTGGAAGTATCCAGGGATAATTACTATTGTCTGGGTTTATTCATTTATTCTGGATTTATAAGAGCTTGCTCTGGGCCAGGTCACATGCTGAGTATTGAAAATACACAGAAAGGAACATATTCCCGGTCATCAAAGTGTTCCCAAAGCTACTGTGGAGATAAATACACAAGCAATTACAATATCTATAAGTGCAGTAGCAGGATATATTAAGTATGGTAAAAGCATAAAGAAAAGAATAGACAAATCCACCTTAAGAAATCAGAAGAGGGACTAGGTTAGGGAGCAGAAGTGAGTAAACTTGAACTTCAGTTCAGGCTATGTTTGTTGCTCACCTGCTGAGTACCAGACACCTAGGCTGTAGAAAGAAGGCACTAGCCTAGAGGAGATGGCAGACTTGTAACAGATACCATCTCTGCAGTGTGGCTGTGTTCTATGTAACTGTCAAAGTACAGAGGGGCTGATTAAGAGAGATACCCGAAGGAAGTGGATTGTGGAAGGCAAGGAAATAGCCAGAAAAGGAAGGAAAGAAAGAATATACCCTACAGAGGGAACAAAATTAGCACAAGTTAAGAGTGTAAGAATGCTGTATCTTAGAAACTACAAATGATCCAATATTGCCCAGGAGGGGTGATGACTGGTAGTGCAAAGCTGGTAATAAGCCTCTCAGCCTTCCTAAGGAGTTCAGATTTTATCTTACACTGTAAGTCTTGCATTGAGTGTTGTGGATGGGGAGCATTAATAAAGAATATTAAGCAGGATATTATCTTCAGTGAATTTGTGGGTTTTAGTATCCATTCCAATAGAAATATGGAGGGTAATGGGAGTTGGGCAGCTATCAAAGCCTCAGAACCAAAATAATGATGACTTCAACTGAATCAATGTCACATACCACACAAGATGAATCCTAGGTTTTAGCTTATGTGGTTTGATCAAAAGAGGAGTAAAAAAAGAGGTAACTAAATCACTTAGGGAAATATTCAATTAGTATTATCCAAGTAAAGATATCTAGAAATATGGCTACAAAGGCCTCAAGAGAGACATCTGCATTATTAACCATAGGACTTGTGTCTTGTGAAATGATGCAAGCTCTAAGTTTTCCTAACTAAGTCACCACCAATAAACAAAGGGATCATAGAGATACCTACCCCCAGGAGATTACTGTTGGCCTAGCCTTCAGTCACCAAAAATCAAATTGGAAAAAAAAGAAAAAAAAAATTAGTTTCTGAACCATTCAAGGATGTATCCTTAATCTTTTACTCCAGAAGTAAGAGTTATCTGTGAGCCAAAGAAAGAACGCACATGTAAGTCACTTAATCCCTTATCTCCAATGAGGCTTTGATTAGTAACAATAGTATTTGTCTCCAAAATATTTGTCAAAATGGACATATAACAATCTGTCACTTCATACTGTTCAACTGTGTATTAGCACTTAAACTCTGTTATCCACCAGGAGCTGGCATGACAGACTCTCCCTCTAATTTAGAGGCACTTTGCAGTGGTTTGAGACACACTGTGTCCTTCACCATGTTTTTACTGATCTGTAGCTTTTCTTTGAGTTGATTTGTTCGTAATTCAGCAGTCACTGACAAAAAGAAAAGCTACAAAAGCAAAGGAAGAAAGGAAGAAAGTGAGAGAAGCTAATACTAATTTACAATGCAAGTTTTATAGCACCTAAATGCACTTCCACAAAAGCAGTTGATCAACCCAACAGGCAGTGATGGACTGTTAGAAGTCCTGTGGTATAGGCCTGGGAGAATTTACCAAAAAGTATTATAAATTATAATTAGAGAGAATTTTGGCCAGAGGCATAACATGATTTGGGGAGCAGTTGCCTGTGTACACAACACTGTAATATCACCTAAATCTATAATATAAAATACCATATAGGACTGATTTTATTAGGCTGTCATTTCCAGGAATATATCCACCACATCAAGCGAGATATGAAAGTATTTTCCTAATGAATGTGTCCTTGAAGCCAAACAGTATAGGTAGAACACAATAAATAACAGTGTTTTCCTACAAATTGAATTTCAACTTCAAGTGATATGAAATAGAGGAGTTTTTTATCTGTGTGTGTATGTATGTATGTATATATATGTATATACTTTGTAGTTTAAAAAATTTTAGATTCATTGTCACTAGCCAAAAGCAGGTGTTTGAATGTAAATATTTGAAATATTTGTTAGGCAATCAGATCCATGAACAATTCAGATGCATTAGTTTTGAACCTTTACATTGATTGGCACATTAATAATACTAGGTCAAAATTTGTAGTATTTCATTTTTTCTACTTATTCTTGTATGCTTTGATTTTAGTTTTTTTATTATTTTATATACCAAAATAAAGATATCATTTCAGAAAAACAGTATTTATTTCATTAATAGCTAAAGAAACAGCTACTACAAAGCCTCATTCCTAACCCCACCTTTCTGTAGCTCCCCAGTGACAACCATTTTCTCCTCAGATGCAAATGATTTCCTGTTTTCTTCATACCAGTCTCACCTACTTTCAAAAACAACAGCTGATCAATTAATTAGCTAATTCACACAAAAGTATAACTATGTGAAATTACATGGTTTTATGGATCAGAAAACCGAGTTTGAGATGAGGTACAGATTTTTTGTAAAATATGCACTGATCTTAGAATCATAGATGTGGATTATAGGTCCCTTGACAATGTAAGTAGCTTTCTCAGCCTATTTCCTCATCTGTAAAATAAGGGTAGGCAATTAAACCCCTCTGACCTTTCTGACAAAAGGCTAAGTAAGATAAAGGAGTTAAAAATGTTCTATAATTATGAAGTAATAAAATAATCAATTATTTCTAATACTCACTAAAAGCAAAAAGAAAAAAATCAAAGCAACCTAACTTGTTATATTTTGGTTGTAATTAGGCACTGAAGAAGATGTAGTGAAGTCAAAAAAAGCATTCAGAAGTCAAGCAATAGTGAACCAGAGTGCAGAGACAGAACTCATGCTGGAAGGAGATGATGATGCAGTCAGTCTGCTCCAGGAGAAGGAAATTGACAATCTTGCAGGTAAGCTGTCTTAACTGGTGAAGGACATGCCCTAACAAGAACACAACTGGTAACATCAGGTCACTAAGATCTGTATCCTTTTTAGGTAGGTATAAGATGTCTAGGTATTTCTTTTTGTTGCAAATGGCTTTATGTTTTAGTTTAAAGCTTTCTTAAATTATTTTGTCTGTTTTGATGTCAAAATATATATTTATTAATATTTTACAAACAAAATAAAAACTCTTGTATTACAATCTATTAAATTGACATTCATTGGAAAAAATCTTTGGTACTTAAAGTGAAAGTCACTTCTTGATTTTTAAACTGCAACTTCATTCAATTATGGAACAGAATGAAAGACAAAATTTTAAATACTAAGTTTCAAAATTAGTATCATAGTTTCTGCACAGTACTTTGGGACACTTTAAGGAGACAGGCATTTTGCACTTAGTACACAAATAAAATTCTAAGAGGCACTTATCAACTGCCTTTATTAAAAAGCCTTACAGATCCGCAAGAGGCATCTGAGAGTCTTAAGCCCTTCGCCTAAACCTGCAGCTGCTTTGCAACTGGGAAGCACAATCATCCATGTCACTCACAGCTTCATCTTTTTCATTTAATTCATTCAAAATTTGTTGTACAAACTTGGGCAATTGAGGATCATCAGGCTTCATACATGTAGGAATTCACTTGGATGCCATTTTTTTCAGTGTTACTGTTATAATTATAATATTGCATAAAAATAGAGAGATGTTTTATATAGAAGAAACAACTCATAGGATAAGCTGTTCACATGTAACTGCCTATATCATTAGACAGTGGCATAAGATGAGAGGCCCCTTGATTTATGTATGTTTCTAACCTGCTAACACCCATGAAGAAGAGTTCCCTTAGCAAAGTGACCATACTATTTGCCATTTTCTCCCTATTAGCATTCTTTGAAATGTCCCTCTTCAGTCCTGTTGTGTTGTCTGGCTTCACACTGCTAAACCCCCATCACTAGCAGACATTCTTCCCCAGCTTGTCCTGGTGCTGGTCTGAGGTCAGTTGAGAACAGCATCTACAAGGAGGGCATGTGGTATGGATATTTTAAAAGTATTGGCCCATAATATATTTTTGTTTTCAAACCACTTTGAGAATCTGATGAAAGCAGATCACTTTATGAAGGTACACATACAACTTCAGCACAATTTCAGAACGTCCGTTGAGCCCAAGAAACCAGTCTATGGATTCATATCTTATAGCTCAGGTTAAAAACTCCTGCTTTATCAAGCATGATGGTACACACCTGTAATCCCAGAATTTGGGAGGAAGGGGCAGGAGGATTACAAACTGGAGGCCAGCCTGGTTTATACCCTGTCACAAACAAACAAACAAAACCCTCCTGCTTTGTTGTTGTTATTGTTAGGTGCCATCAAATCTGGTCTGACCCATAGCAATCCTCACAGGGTTTTCAATAACTGATTGTTTTTTCCAGATTGTTTTGGGAGTGGGCTACCATGTCCTTCTCCCATTTTCACAGTGCTAGGGATCAAAACTAGGGCCTGAGAGAGCCTAGAGCGGCACTCTATCAACTGAGCTTACCTCCAGCTCCCTCCTGCTTTAGAATCTTAAAAATTGCATGAATGTTACCCGTATTCTATATTTTCAATCCATACAACATTGGGGTGGAGGGTAACAATAGAGAGGTGTTCTTTATCATTCTGTCTACAAAACTGTGCTTCTGTTTCCAGGAGCATACAGAAGATTACCTCACATAGCTGTATGAAAACCTCCAGTGACTTATTTCTACTGGTTAGGGATTTCTCTTTTTACTGAAGAGATGTTCGTCTCATAGATCATAAAATAGAGATGGCATCTCATTCTCCCTCTCAAGAGGGTATTTAGTCAGGTTGTTCTAATGACAGTTTCCTAGATATGCCTAAGTTATTGGCATTTCTGTATTATAAAAAGTATTTTTACTATTTAAAAGTAACCTTAAATCTGTGACCAAATGTTTGTCTCAGATTCCTAAGTAAATGTTCATATTTTGATTTTGGAAAAAAAACAAATGAAGCCCACCACTTTAACCACAGTTGTGTTCTTATTTTCCTGATCTCCACCTTGATCTTAAAGATGATAGGAAATTGACAAATGTGATGCCTGACCTTTTTAGATAGTGTGTTGCCTTTCTTTGTTCACATATACTAACACATGTGTTTTATAATTGAACAATTTAGTTTAGACTGGTCCTTTGTTCCACTAAAGATAATTAATGAGTTGATTCAAATTTGCCTTGTCCCTTAAAGTGTATTCTAGTAAAATATCCCCCCTAATACCAGTGACACAATCCAAAAAATACTAATAATTCCTTTACATTTTTCTCCTTTAATGGTAGCTAAGTATTAATGTGAATTCATGTTTATAAACAGTATTTTTTAAATACCTAAGTTCAATGAAGCCTGTGGCTGTACCACTGTGACGTCCCATCCGGTCAGATCTCAGAAGCTAAGCAGGGTGGGGCCTGGTTAGTACTTGGATGGGAGACAGCCTGGGAACACCAGGTGCTGTGGGCTTAGGAGATGGACCCAGCAACCCACTCCCAAAAATCCATCAGCATTGAAAACCCTGTGAATAGCAGAGAAGCAGTAACAATACTGTTTCACTTGTTATACATAGGGTCGCTTTGAGTCAGACACCAACTCAAGGGCACCTAACAACAACAAGTTCAATGAAAGTACCCTTGAAATAAATTTATTGGAAGATTTATTAATCTAGACTATCATAAGTTAAAATATTTTTTAAAAGTCAAATCGTGTAGTTTCTGATCATTTCACTCTATCAAGTATCCTCTAATACCTCCTGCCTTTTAGCAGATTTTCCTTTGAACAGATTAATTCCTGACCATGCCCACCTGGTCCTAACCCATTCTCTCCTTGAGTGATCCTTGTGTCTGAAAAATCTTACAAACTGTCCTAAAATATCCATCCTTTGCCAGGTCTGTAATATTCATTTTTAAAAGAATAGCACAGAATGTTACATGAAACATTGAGTGTAGTGGAAAAGAAGTAGGAAATGGATGCTTTATGAAAGGAGAAGAATCACAGAAATAGTCTGCATAATTTATGAGAATATATACATTGGTTTGCAAAAGCTGAGCCCATTTATTCATAGAGTCTGTCATGATAGTGACACTGTTACATAAAATTCATTTTTAGAAGTTAATTACAAACCAAAGCCTGGCACAGTGGCACATGCCTATAATCCAGACAACTCAGGATGCTGAGGCAGGAGGATCACAAATCTGAGGCCAGAACCAGCCTATACAACTTAGTGAGATTTTATCTCAAAATTAAAAAAAAAAAAAAAAAAAGAATTTAAGTGGTCAGAAACTGAGGATGCAGCTCAGTGGTCCAGCACTTTCCTAGCATGTGCGGGCAGGGGGGCGAGGGGAGGAATGTTAATTATAAGCCAGATTCCTAGGTTTAGGAAATCATCTTTTTAAAAAAACTTTAGGCTATATAAATCCATAACCTTTTGTTCTAATAAATTATTTTCCAGATTGTGGTTACCTCTGTCTCAAGAATTAAGATTTTCTAAATAATAATGTCTTTCTTATTCATAATTTATCCTAAGTGGCTTGATAATACTGTGCTACCTAAAGGAAACTTCATCATCATAAGAAGCTGAATCCAATTGTAAATCCAAGAGATCCTAAAATCTGTGTACCATGTTAATATAATTTATCTGGTGTCTCAGAAATATCTGTAAAATAACAACTGCCTATTTTCATCTCAGAGATGAAAATTAAAGATTGATCTTTTCATAATTATGATATGGCTTATACATTATTAAGATAAGACACATGCCATCAAAAATATATAAGTAATTAGAATTTTCAGATTTTAGATGGTATATGAAAGAACATTTAATTTTTTAATGGTAATATTAAACTTAAACCTGCTGATTAGCATAATACACTGTCCTCTTCTCACAAAACCCTGTTTTGATGACAGAAACACACAGATGAGGAGATAATGCATTATAATTTTTCAGTATGCGATATGGCTTAATAGTCAAGTTCAATACAAACAGACAAAAACATGCTTATACCAAAAACTGAGAGAAAGTACTAATATAGTTAAGATTAATTCTAGTTTGGGGATTAAAAGATGAAATTCATCTTTGTCACTAAAAAGAATAAAAAGAGGAAGTAGAAGAATTGCTCTAATGTCTTTCTAGAAACCACTGTTTATATGGCTATGTGTACAACATCCCATTTAATCTTTACTGCCCTTTAAGATGGAGACCATTGTTACTATAAGTTTTAGAAATAAGTATCTGGAGATCCAGTGCATTAAGGTAATTAGCCCAGCATAAGTTTAAGAAGTATAAATATAAAATAATGTGTTTCCTTAAAAATATATAGTATGTTATTTAAATTAAAATACAACAAATAGTACATTTAAATATATGTGTAGCTGTATATATATATATATATATATATATATATATATATATATATGTATGTATATTTAAAAACACTTTCTAAATGTTATAAAAATGAGACCTTGTCTTTATAATTCCATTTTTATACTGGCTCCGTTATATTATATTTACAAGACTATTCATAATAACTGATTTTAACTTTATTTATAGACTGTCTTGTGTTGCGCAAAAACCTCCCAGTAAGTTTAAAAAATTGGATAAATAATAGAATACTTTTACTACAACTTCACTTAAATATTGACCTTTTCTTATGTTTTCTTCATTTTGCTTGGTGCTTTCTAGTTTTAGTAAAGAGAAAATGCTCCACAAAGTTCCATAGTTTTAAATGTCATACAATTTTCTGTTTCACTTTTATTTCCCTTTCTTCCCAAGCTGTTCATCTTGAGAGGCAAGTTAAATGTGTGTGATTACTAATTACTCAATTTATTATATACTGTAGCAAATGGTTAATATTATTATAATATAGAAGTATGTCGATCAATTAATTTATTATTATAATAATAACACCTAACTTAATTTACTTTGATTTTAGTTTTTAGTGATTCGCCAAAGTGAATTGGCACATACAATTCCAATGTGCCTAAAAATTTCAATTTACTAACCCCATTTTCTTAAAACATTGATATTGATATAATTCAAATTATTTTACTCTAAAACTTCAGTTACTTATTTTAATTTGAAACTTAGCAAGTTGTTTCTTCAAATAATTATTGAGGAACTGGAATTTAAGATTAACTCAAATTGAATTGTATTTCCTTTCTTTTTGATTGTCACATATGTTGAGTGGCAATAAAAGTATTTCACATAACAGAGATCCTTTATTGTTGCTTCTAAAAGTTAATAATTTTACTTTCTACACCCTCCTTATCTCCTCCTGGCAAAACCTCCACCCTTTTGTTTTGTGGTACTTTGTTTTGTTTTTCTACAAGTCCTGGGGTTGGTTAAACTCAGGGCCTTGCACATGCTACCACTGAGCTGCACCCCCACCCCCTTTTTTAATTTTTTGTTTTGAGAGAGGGTCTTGCTAAGTTGCACAGACTGGGCCTGGCCTTGAACTTTTGATCCTATGGCTTCTGCCACCCAAGTACCTGGGATTACAAGCACGATTCCATGGTGCCTGGCTAAAAACTCAACCCATTTTTAGGTCCCACTTAACGAAATATAAAATATTCACTGGCTAATCTTATAAATCCCATAAAGTTTTTTGTTTTTGTTTTTGTTTTTGTTTTTGTTTAGTGTTTTTGGTTATGGACTTGAAACATAATGTACATACCATGTACAATTCATTTCACTTGGGTATTGACCCATATGCAATTCATTATACTTGGGTATATACTTCAGAGATATATACCTAGGAGGTAAATTGCTGGATCAAATAGTGACTCTATGTTTAGTTCTTTGAGGAATTGCCAGGCTCTTTACCAAAAGGCTGCACCATTTTACATTCCCATCATTGTTTGAGGGTTCGAATTTCTAAACTTCCTCCATGATTTTTAGTGTTATCTGCCTTTTTGTATTTTAGCCAGCCACTAACATTTTGATTGTACCATACTTAAGACACCACACAAAGCTTCATATTGAAGAGGTTTTTCCATTTGTTTTCTCTCTCTCCTTTTAGATTATAAATTCCTAAAAGGCAGCAATTTATATACTACATATCTTTGAACTATGAGAAAGTCTTCTAACATTATGGTAAAGTTTAATAAATAGGAGATCTGAGATAATTATCTAATTAATTATACCAAAAATAAAAGACAAAACAAAACTTATTTTGAGCTATTGAAATAAAGTATTTGGCTATTTGAATTATAAGATTGTTCATATTAGCTGAATCATTCAAATAAATTACTCAGTTCATCACATGACTTTTCCATAATAAAGACACTTCAGGTTAAGCTGATCTTTCCATTTCCACTTCTGCCACTTGTGTCATTTTAACTGGATGTCTCCTAATTTCCCATTTATAAGGTCAAGGTACCACTGCTACTGTTAATAAAAAAAATGTTTATCACAAAGAAAAATTATTCTATAACCAATGGATTATAATGATTCTGTATGTATTTTTTAAAAGAATCATTAGGATAGGCAAATAGCAACACAGGAAGAATTGTTAGAATACAAGAACTGGGTTTTTTTACATGGGTTCTTAGAAGTGGTAGGTGTACAGTACTTTACATGTGTGTGCACATGCGCACACACTTATCTAGGTCAAGAATCTGAAACTCAGAGAACATGAATTATTTCAATTAAGAATGAGAAAAATGTAGAAATAAGAAAGAGATGTGTCATGAGGCTCTGCTAAGTGCCATCACCTCCCTCCCTTGTGACTGACTGTGATATCCACTATAGTTCCCAGGTGTACACTCCCTTATGATTAGGGGACAGTGTTTTTTCAAGCCATTTTTTAACTTACAAACTGATAAATTGCTTCCATTTCTTATAGTTGTCTTTCTATTAGTTCAAAGGAGAATGTATAAAATAATGAAAAAATTGGAGAGAGGGAAACTCTTAGAATTTTTCTTAAGCTTCGCTATCTCTACGTCATTAAGGCTTTCTTTGACTTCATTCATTCATTGACATCTTGCGAGTATCTAGTAAGCATATATAGGATACTAGTATTCAAACTGTGATGGAAAACAAATCCTCAGGAGAATTACCTCTGCTCCCACTACCTCTAAGTAACTCAACTAACCAGGAAGTTATGGCATCCTCTCTAATAAATCCAGATAGACAGCTGAGATGGTCAGCCACAACATTGTTAACTTGGATTATCCAGACACCAGAGGCAAAATCATTTTTATGTAGATTGAATTCTACCTACAAACTGAGGCAAAAAGAAGGACACAGCAAAATATGGAACATATGAAAAGAAAGAAGAGCACAGGACTCTGGGAAAATATAATAAAATTAAAGAAACTACAGAATTCTAAAACCTAAGAGTTTTTTCAGAGAAATATATTATTTTAAAAGAAAGACTATGTGCCAACAGCAGGGAGTTATTTTAACTGCTCACTGAAATAGGACAAGTACTATAGAAAAAAGCATGTTCATTTGTTACATACATGGATGCACATAAACTCTGTCTCAGATGAGTCTGCTTGGGCCTGACTATTCCATGTTGTGTAACTCCAATGTGGTAAATGTAGCATTCTTTCCCTGACATAAGAAGTATTTTAAAGATTCTTCTACATTTATTTTTATATAATTTTAGTTACAGAATCTAACTAGAATTAATTCAACCTGTTATTTGTATTTAGGGGAAAAGTGTATTTTAAGCATTCTAAATGCATTTTGCTTAGGATTTTCCTCTTAATTTTTAAGCCCATGTGTATTTCAAGGGAAATTTAATCCATATGTCCCCAACTCACTCACACTTAACTCATCAAAATGTTGTTTAGTAAAAGCTATTTGATGTTGAAAAAGCCTCATGAGTCTTTATAAGTCTTTTTTTCTCTCTCTTTGAATTAGGAAGTTGCTTTGCCAGTCATAAATAGTATACCCAAAGGGTTCATGTTCAGCTTCAAATGCAGAATTGACAAAGTTCTTAAAGACAACATTAACACCTGCCCATTTCTTACAAAAGCTAAAATATTTAAATCTCTAACTTAATTCTTAAAAATCAGATAAAGAGTTGTAAAAATAAAAGCTTCACCCTAAATACCTAGCTTTCTGTGCTGCTTTTCATTATTTGCACAGTCTACAAAGGCCATTTTAGATTTACAGATATTTTACGGTTACCATATTTCTGTTTCCAAAAATGTATGTCTCCTTAAACTATGGATTCCATAGTCTATAAAACAATTACAAGATATTCTCAATAGCAACAACATCTCTGTTAACCAAACTTTAAATTAAAAATATAATAAGCAATATAATTCAACTACGTTTATTAGACATTAGCCATGATTCAAATCATAGATAACATTTTTACTTCTTTTTTTATTTTAAGAGTAACCATTTTTTATTATGGGCAATGTTTCACAAACCACAATTATTGAGGTCTTTTCTTTCTAATACAGTACTGTTCTACTATTTGAAACATTTTGTTTTTCACTTTTTTCTCTGTATAGAGAATTTTTACAAATTTATGGTCATAATGCCAATCTGAAAAATAGGGACAATAAATAACTAACTTATCAATACACCATCTTTCTTCATATGTAGGGGAGTAAGCTTTCATATGTCATATATTTTAGAAAGTATATCAGTAAGGATATTAATCACCTATAGAAAATCGGAGTCATCTTGTTAGTTAAACTTAGAAGAAAAACGTGAGATAGAAAACCACTTTTGTGTGGACAAACTGTAGATATTAGCATTGTGGTAAGGAGGAGGAAATGTCTACATCATCTCATCACTACTACACCCAAAAGTGCCCTGGTCCTCTCTAAAAGACTTTGGCACAGACTTAAAGGTAAAGTGAAAAGCTGACATTACTCCTACATTTAGAGCAATGCTATGCAAAAGGACCAATAAAGAGCTGGGGGTGTAGATCAGTGGTAGAGTATTTCCCTGGCATGCACAAGGCCCTGGCTTTGATCATCAGAGGAAAAAAAAAGGCTTTCTGCACACTGAAAATATTTTTCAGATTGTTTTATTTCTATGGCCTGCTGCTATCGAGCAATGTGGTATCTGATCCCGTCAGATCCTGGAAGCTAAGCAGGGTCAGGCCTGGTTAGTACCTGGATGGGAGACCGCCTGGGAACACCAGATGCTGCAGGCTTGGGAGAAGGACCTGGCAACCCCCTCCCAAAAATCAATCTGCCATTGAAAACCCTATGAACAGCAGAGAAGCACTGACAATAGTGTTTCCCCTGTTGTACAGAGGGTCGCTATGAGTCGGATACCGACTCGATGGCACCTAACAACAACAACAACAAGGACTGTTTAAAAATTTACATGACAATCAGATTAAAAAGTTGTTCCAGTAAAATATGCTCTTTTGATTAAAATAATCAGTCTAATCAAAACAAATCTAAACCTTTTATCAGCAAAAAAGAAGGTAGACTAAGTTTTCTGTTTAAATATTGTTAAATATCCTTTTTTCCAGACAAAACGGTTAAGTAATTTTATTGATCAGAAAATTACTGTGCAGTGTTTTATGTTCTTTTTTTAATTGAAAAGTTCTATTTATTTTTTTCTTTTAAGTCACTAATTTATAGAACAGATAAGTGCAGCCAGTTCATATATGAGACAGGAATGTTAATAGCCACATATCAGGAAAAATATAAACAAACAAACAAACCTTTCATATAAGATTGAGATATGAGGATGTCTCCATTTAGCAGCCAGAGTTTCTTGGGGAAAACTATCGAGGTAGATAAGTAGTAAAGACATAAATGTGGGTAGGGGAATGAGGCTGGGAGAAATAACTAATGTTTGTTAAAAATGCTATAGCCTATAGCATGATAACTATACAATTCTGTGACATAGAAATTTTACTTAATTTTAAGATATAGAAAGTTAGTTTCCAGCAGTAATATACTTATTCATGATCTCATACTAAGAAGGAAATGAACCAAGACTTAAATCTACTCTTCTTTGTTTCCAGAAGCCCTTCTTCAATCTACTACAGTAGTGCAGGGTTTTTTTTCTTTTTTCAAATTGCAACTCTGATGGGTTAACAAATCAATTAAGTTGGTTATTACCAGCATTATTTGTAAAGGAAGTCAAAGAGAAAGAGTAGATTGTAGTAGAAAATGCTAAAAAATTACACATAATAAAGATAAGAGCTAGAAGGACCTGATGGGCCCTTATTTGCAGATATCAGACCCTAATTTCACTCTAGTTGAATATGGTTACATCTAAGAGAACAAATGCCTGCAGCTGTAGCCCTGTGTCAGCCCATCCTGTCAGATCTCGGAAGCTAAGCAGGGTTGGGCCTGGTTAGTACCTGGATGGGAGACCGCCTGGGAACACCAGATGCTGCAGGCTTGGGAGAAGGACCTGGCAACCCCCTCCCAAAATCAATCTGCCATTGAAAACCCTATGAACAGCAGAGAAGCACTGACAATAGTGTTTTCCCTGTTGTACAGAGGGTCGCTATGAGTCAGATACCGACTCGACGGCTCCTAACAACAACAACAAAAAGAGAACAAATATAAATATTTAATATTGACTCTACACAAGTGTGCAAGACATTAAGGGGTATTTGGAGTGTCTTTATACACATGTTAAACATTTCTGCTCTCAAGAGTTTGTTCAGCTAGATCTATTGGCTATCCTGAATTTCTAAAAAGATATAAAGATCTAAAATTTGAGATCAAAATTGGGCTTCAAGTTCATCATTAAAACCACGGAGGTCACCCAAGGAAAATGAGAATATATGGAACAATGAGAAGAGACCAATTGCAGATCATCTGTGGAACAACAGGTTTCCTGGGAAGCCAGTGAAGGAAACCCATCAGGGACACCAAGAAGAAAGTTAAGCAGTAAGAGAACAAGAGCCAAACCTGTGCTCTAGAGGTCAAGGACTCTGTACAGCAATTTTCAACCTGATGTTCTTTGGAACACAGGTATATTGAAACATGCTAATGAGAAAAAAATTCTATAGGTACATGTGTTTGGAAAATTCTGAGAGTAAAAATAAAATGTTACCCACCCCACCCCCCTTTTTCTTTTTTTTCTTCTGTACTGGGAGTTAAACCCAGGGCCTTGCGCTTGCATGCTTTGCAAATGCTGTACCACTGAGCTGCACCCCCAGCCCATTTTTTGTACTTTTTAAAGACAGGGTCTCCCTAAATTATGCAGACTACCTCCACTGTCAAACTTGGGATCCTCCTGCCTCCACCTCCCAAGTTGCTGTGATTACAGGCATTCACCACTGAGCGCAGCATCACACTTTTTTTAATTGATGGATTTAAACTAATCTGGGGCTGGGATTTAGCTCAGCTGGTAGAGCGCTGCACTGCAGTCTCTGAGGTCCCGAGTTCAATTCCCAGCACTGCAAAAATGGGAGAAGGGCCTGGCAATCCACTCCCAAGGCAATCCCGAAACAGTCAGCCATTGAAAACCCTATGAGGGTCGCTATGAGTCGGATACTGACTCGATGGCACCTAACAACAACAACAAACCAATCTGGGTCAGAGTGGCAGTGAAGCCAAAGATTTGAATATGAGTAAGGAACTAAGAAAGAAACTGATAGCCAAATATTCAGCAAAATAAGAGAGAGACATATAAGAGAGGAACTAGAGGTAGCAGAGTAGTTTAGGACCAAAGGCACAGGTCAAGAGTGACTGGCTTGCATGAAAAGAAAGCTGTATTTACTGAAACTGGAAAAAAGAGATAAAGATGAAGACAGATGCCAAAAAATATTTAGGTGGAGGAAGATATCAAGACAAATGAAAAAATCTTGCTCCAAAAGTTAATTCTTCATTTATCACACAATCAGGATGGACAAATGTAGACATACTAATTTTTCTAGGAAAAGGTCATGTATTTGCCCATCTTCCCAAAGGAATGGGTGACCGCTAATAAGAGATAACTAACACTGTTCCACACTGTAATTTCTAAACTCCAGTCCTTGACGCCTTAACCTGTAAAGGCCAGGAGTGCTTTTTCTGTTTCATCTCCCACTGCTCCCCTTTCCATATCCTGATCACTAGCCAAACTTTTTTCCTGCTCATTCATGCTCACAAAGGTGTTTGTTCAGATCATTCTCCCTGCTTACACTGCTCTTCCCTGTCACATGCACCTGTGCCTTACCCATCCATCACTGATGCTTCCACCATCATTCCATCCCAACTACCCCCCTCATCACGGTTCTAAGAATGTCTACAGGATTTTAGTTTTACCTCTTTCTTGGTGGAAGGCAGTATACATGTGTATATAATGCTTAAATAACCTAACTCTGCAATCAAGTGTGAATTCTATCTCTACCACTTACTAGTTGTATGACCTTCCCTCAATTAACCCCATTCTCATTTTCTCATCTGTAAAATGGAGATAATAGCAGTAGTTATCACACAGGGTGGTTAAGAGAAATAAATGAGATGAATTCCTTTAAAGTGCTTTACACAATGCTAAGCTAAGCCCTTTGTCCCTTATGCCATAATATTCCTGTACATTTCTTATCATTATCCTACACTATAAAGTCTTTGTGTGTAAAATTCATGTCTCATGCTTCATTGTATTCCTTCCTAGTGCCAAAAACAATACACGACACATTCAGTAATTTTTGTTGAATATGTGAATCAATGAATTCTAAGTTAATATATCTAGACATCTAATTTTCAAAGAAGGATCAACTTAATAGGAAAAATACAGCAATTATAAAATGATGCTATTTTTAAAAAATAAATAATATGCCTGTGATATAGCTAGAATGACCAATTGTAATTCTCATTAGTTTTTCATTTTTTGTTTATAAATTTATGTTTTCTGTAAAACTCAGTATCTTTGGTGTTTTTAAAGAACAGTTTGAAAATGATTTCTGAAAAACATAAAAGATAAAATTTTATTGTGCTTTTTTTATTCTTGTTTCTTTGTTTTTTTGGACACAAGGTCTCACTGTGTAGTCTGAGTTGGCCTGGAACTTGCCATCCACTTGCCTCCACCTCGAGAGTACAGGGATTATAAATAAGCACTACCATGCCTAGTTTATAATCTGTTATTTTAAGTGGGTCTATACTGTGATATGTAAATGCATCAGTGCCATATTATCATTTTGTAAATTCAGTTCTATAAACAGCATGCATACTGTACAACAAATACTGCATTAGGTGACGAAGATAATTCCCTGTCTTCAAGTTCCTTGTGTCACAAAGCAGAAACAGACTGCTAAACACATATATTTGCTATACGTGCTACAGTAAGGGTGTACCCAAGACACTGCAGGAATAGAAAGGCAAGTGCTTAGGCCAACTTAGTGTGCCAAACTCTCATCCTACTTGTCCAACAGATTCAAATCGTACCTTCTGGTTTATTCACCCATCTAATCCAGTAGGAATTTGCTATTCCTGATCATTAAATGATATCCTAGTGACATAAAAAGTCATGCTCTTTCAGAAGGTGAAAACTGCATTCCGTATGTCTAACTAAATGTAATATAACCAGAAACACAAACCTCAATGAGCTCATCTATTAAATCAAAAAGCAGAGAAAAATTTCAAACAACATTAAACTACAACTTTTTTAGTAATTTTTATGCTAGAAAATAACTCAGTGCTATTTTGCTTCAACAATATGCTTTGTAAGCTTTTTCATCTATAAAGTCACTCACTGCTTTTGCAGAAAATGCATTAGTTTTTGTTGGTTTCTTTTAACATGAAGACTTACTTGTTTTATAGATAAATTGGAAAATAAATTGGTTAAAGTTAGAGCCTGTGAAGTTGTCTCTCATCCCTTTAAAATTATTTATCACAGACACTATATAAGATGAGGTATTAGATAATAATAGTGTAAAAATAGGAGTTCTACCATCATGAACAAACATGTTAAACTGCAGTATTTGATTGCTCATGTAAGAGGTCTCCATTTTATTCCATACCTGTTTCAGACTGTGGTAAATTGAGTGTTTCCAGAGATAGTGTGTTATGAAACACCTGTCTCATTTTATACAATAATCATCTCAGGAAATGAGTGAATTTAGGGGATAACTGGTTATTGTTAATCTCAATCTTAAGAATAGTTTGTACTAAAGACTTCACCAAAAAGTGTTAAATGGCAACTTATTAAGTACAGTATAGAGTGTCTATAATGGATAGTTTGGGGAGATTGCATGTGTGATTGTGTTGAGGAGGGAATAATGCTTAAATTTAAATTCACAGCCCTGGAGGTAAGTTTTCTTTGAGTTGTTCAACTTACCATTTTCTAGCACAAGCAGAACTATTCTAAACTATTTCCGTGCAAGTAAAATTTGAAAAATTCAGAGGATCCTTATTCTAATTTATTTGGGCAACTATAAATATTATTTGTACATAAAAAGTCACTGTCTTGGGATTTTCTTGCATGATTGTTTTTCCCTTACAAACATTTAAAATGACTGAAACTCAGGGAACTTTCCCAGATAATAAAAATTGAAGATTCTTTGCACTATTTTTCTGAGACCTACCATCTCCCCCAGGCACATACATAAACACCTCTATTTTCTTAATGCCTAAAGCTTTCCTGGGGGCTGGGATTTAGCTCAGTTGGTAGAGTGCTGCTCTGCAGTCTCTGAAGTCCCTGTGTTGGATTCCTAGCACCGCAAAAATGGGAGGACGTGGCAATCCACTCTAGAGGCAATCCCAAAACAGCCCGATGAAAACCCTATGAGTGTCCCTCTGAGTGGGACACAACTCTATGGCACCTAACAACAGCAGCAAAGCTTTTCTGGAATTTTAAGACAAAGTTCAAACTTCCTCATTTCCTTCAGTAATTTATTTTAAGCAGTTTTGTGGTTAAAACATCTTATTCTTTTAATTCTTCAAGGAAAAATGTTTTCTTTAAATTGATAGTGCCCATTGCTGAGGGTGTGGCTCAGTGGTAGAGCACTTGTCTAGCATGCTTAAGGCCCTGGGTTTAGTCCCCAGTACTCTTCCCAATTTAAAAAAAAAAAAAAAAAAAAGGTGAAATAAGTTGATAGTGCTATACTTAAAAATATGAGTCCAATGCAGTAATAGATATTTTACCTATGTCCAGTCACTCACACTGTTAGTTCCCCTAAAGTTTTATCACCTTATAGAAATGATTGTAAATATTTACTCCCCAATTATATTTTTGTCGTAATTTTTAAAATAATGTCCTTTCATTCTGAGTGTAAAGATTATCAGATTAGTTTTAGTTCTTCTACATAATGTCAGGATTTTAAGTTTTAATAATTTTACAGAGATTAATCCATGTTTATTATCCCCAAATAATCCGTGTTGTAGAAGAAAGTTAAATATGTGGTTTCAAAGTAATTGAGATTGGAGAAAATCCAATCAGCTAATAAAGCATATATAAATATCAAGCTAAGTTTAGGAAATATTCAGGTGTTTCAAAATACATTGTAACTTCATGCACCCTAAATATAGTTTTTGCCAATTGAATAGCATATCAGATGAATTCCAACAATGCCAATTTTAACTAAACTTCAACTTTTTCCCCATATTTATTCTTTGCTTCTATTTCATATTAAAACTTGCAGAGAAGCTCAGCATTGTTTGAAGTTTTAATTGCCATAATTGCCTTTTAATAGGTAGGATGCTATTGGCCCACCTGAAGAAATGATTAATTTCTACATCAGAGGAAAAGAAAAGCAGCCCTGACCTTTGGGAACTACCCTGACCTCAGTGTTTTCAGGGGCTAGCCTGGAGCTCATAGCTAAGCCATGGTGTTCTTGTGTTGAACATAAACATCACAGAACACCAACATCAGACAAGGTCACAGGATGATAATGTGAGGGGAAAAAAGCAATTTTATAATTTTATCCAAGCTCAGACAAAAACAAGGTCACTGTGCATACCACAAAAATACCAAACATCCCCCTCTCCTGGCTAGTATGAGTAAATGCTACTTTCCCATGATAGCTTTAGCCTACCTCTAGTCTTCCCTCTAAGTAAGATTTGTAAAAATAGCCAATTATACAATTATTCCTGCTTCATGAAGAGCCCAGTGAAAAACAATGCTATACCTCCCTGAGCCCGTCCCCAAATAACTTAAGTCCAGATCCTCCAGTGAATCTTTGGGCAGCATGATTCACAAGGTTGTTATCTACCTCCCTCAGTGCAGTGAGCAGGAAATCTGACTTCTTCAACTGCAGATGTGTTCCTGGTAGCCTTAGGCAAGAGCCCATTGACCCATGTGTAGCCCAACATTTGTGAATAGTGGACTGTAGTTAAATAAAAACATAAGAGAATTGTGTAAACTGTAAAATTCTATTATGATGTCAATGAGAATTCTTAGGCTTAGAATTTTGATTTTCAGCAGCATAATCCAAACTCACAGTATTTAACATTCTACTTTCAAAATATATTTCTTGAATAATTCCTTTTCAAATATAAAACACATGTAACTTGA
Organism: Pedetes capensis; assembly: GCA_007922755.1. Taxonomy (NCBI): domain Eukaryota; kingdom Metazoa; phylum Chordata; class Mammalia; order Rodentia; family Pedetidae; genus Pedetes; species Pedetes capensis. The sequence goes on along the minus strand of VMDO01008095.1, from coordinate 44,377 downwards.
ACTCTTGAGTACACAACGAGATTTAACATCTCAACTGGTTAAAGATCCTATGGCCCTAAAGAAAGTTTCAGTATTTTCAAGATTCCTTTCATTATGCTTTGGGTGATCTTTGTTCTAGCTCAGATTTAAATTAACATGTAAATTAATGGCAAGTAATATCTCTAACCTTTTAAAAATAGTAATGGACTGTTTTTTTTTAAACATCATACGACCAGGTGTAAAATGTAAATAACACTTTTTTCCTCTTCATTATACCATTTTAAATGGTAGAATTTTAAGTTATTGTATGCATCAATACAATAGGAAGATTATTTTCCATCTGTTTGCCGTATCTATCATTTAATATCATTGCTTATGTGTGTGCTGAGAACATTATTATAATTCATCCTTTTATTACTAGAGTGGTGATTGTAATGAATATATTTATAGTCAGTCCCAACTCACTCCACCAGGCAAAGTTTGGAAGTTTAAATTTGTTGTTACTTAAGATCTCCTGTAGAACAGAATCAGCTAGATCACCATCTCCCTGGCACTTAAAGATGCTGCCCTCTTAAAACACAATTTTTTCTGGAAAGAGATTGAAGGTTTTCAAATGACCAGGTACTGTATGGAAAATCTGCTGGTTTGTGATTGTGCCTTATGTAAACATTTTAATATCGGATCCCTAAAATCCAGAGGCTCCCCCAAAGGGGATTAGAACATAATCCCCTCTCTCTATTGCTCTAGTGGATTAACTCTATTCTCTCTGTGGCTGCTTTGCTCCCTGAAGGCTCCAACAAAAAGATTCAGTGCTCCTTAAATGTACTATGGAATTGGAAGTTGTAATTGGAGATTTCCAAAGGAGAAGAGGGAAAATGACACTATTAAGGCTGAATATTCCATGATGTGTCTTTCTTGAAGAAGGACCAGTTTGAATCCGTTTTATAAACTCCTAGAAAATCTCAACTCAAATAAAAGGAAATTGGAGTAGAATCAAAAGGAAGCACAGTCTCCCTTCAGAAGTGCAGAGAAATAAGTACAGAAAATGTGTTCCCTGTTAAAAGTTCACGGGTTGTGTATTTAAAATTCTTAATATATTTCAGTAAATCCGTGAGTATGGTTTTGATAATTCGTTTCATGATCTTTTAACTCAATTTCCCCCAATTTAATTGGATATGTTATATTACTTTTTAAGAAAAAGAAGCAGTTCGCCATTTTTAATGATTTTGACCATTCCTCGTCTCCAAATTCCAGAAACCTGTTTTAAACCACAAATCACTAGTCTTCTGTATTTAGAATGAAGACTTTTCTGAGATTCTAGCAAGACCCAACGGTATATCAGACACCTTGTTTCAGATGCAAATCTTGTCACCTTGTTTCTCACCTCGCCCCAACCAAGAGTAAACTTCCTGGATCTCTCCAAAGGGGAAATAGGAAAGGCTGCATCCACAGGAGCGCCGTGGTTGCTGAAGGGTTAAGGGAGCGGCTCGAACCGGCCCTGGCGTTGGGGGATTCGGGGGAGGGCGCGGAAGGCAGGAGCCTCCGCTGAGCGCGCACAGACCCTCCAATAAACACAAAGGAGGGCCTGGGGAATAGAAACCCAAATCCACTTGTAATCGTACAAGAGATTCGGGCATAATTACTTGAGCAACCTAGATTAAGATTGATGAGCCTTTAAAGTGGCGCTTCAGATCGACCGCCTCGCCCTTTGCAAAGAAAAACCTTGAGGAGTCGGGGTGGACCGGGGCTCGGCTGGCTGCGCGGTGGATGCCGCCCGCCCGAGACCCAGGCCCCCCACTCCCCGGGGCTCCTCGGGGAATAGAAGCAGTAAGATGAAGGAGAGGGCTTCGCGTTAGTCAGTCTGATAGAGGCAGACACTGTGGGGACGGGAGCGCAGAAGCAGTTTGCTGCATGCCCCCTCCTGCCCCCAGTTTAAACCTCACAGAAGCCGGCCGACTTGTCTCTTGCTCCAGGAACAGAAAAGGCCTGGCTTTGTGCAGGACAATCACACATTGGCCGCTTGTGGCTCCCAGGGAATTCGAACTTCCCCACCGGCTCCCACGCGGGGCCGGACCGGGTCCACTCGCCAGGGCAGTGGCGACGTGAGCTGGTCCCCGAACCAGGGCCGGGGCCTGTGCGGCCGCGGGGGACTTGGTCCTTCACTGCCTTTCTCCAGCGGTTGCTGTGACTCAGTTGACTCTATGCATTTGAGGGGGTAAACGGCAGGGTTTCTGATGCGCCAGTGTACGAAATAAGGGAAGAAAACAACGACAACATAAAAAGTGCATTGTTTCCGATTTCCACGTAGTATGTTAAGACCAGGATCAGGAAGAATGCCTCCAATTTAGGGGATTTTAAGGAGGGCATTTAAGTAATCTCCCTTTGAAGTGGCATTCTGATTGATATTTGGAGTGCAGTATGAGGGAGTTGGAAATAAGCACCCTACAAGGCACACTTTATTAAAACCTCTTTCACTGAATCCTAGTACCTCTAGTTTTAAAAGTTGGGAAATTGCACGTTGAAACGCTTTTTCCGAGAATCGTTTTGTTTCAGCATCTTTCTTACATTTTCATCACTTTTGACCGATTCTCTCGTGAACAAATGACTGCTAAAATTTTCCTTCTTTTCTACATGAGATCCTTAATGTCTGTGTATATACAAATGACGCATTTTAGGATGCTGATATTAAAATAATCGTCCTGCAAGATGCTACTCGTTAATACAGTGAAATTTATATGTTTAGATCCTTTCCCCCCTCTCTTCTTCCCTCTCCTTGGGAATCGCTGCCGCCGCAGAATGGAATGGCTTTATGCGATGGTTGGTGTTAGGGGGCAGTGCCTACTGCCTAGGGTCTCTTGGAAAGCGGTATGCTCAACAGCGAATTGGGGCATTACAGAGTCCTTACGTTCTGAACTTCTAAGTTGGTTAGTGGCAGTACCTCACCAACCATGTAGGATTTCTAGGCAGAGATTGCAAACTCCCACGTCATGGATCCCTTATTCGATATCCTGACCGCTTGAGTTTTTATATTATTATTTATCTCTAGTATCGTTATGAGGTAATGGATAAAACGTAAGCAGACCTTATCTAATACGAGGAGAACATGCCGCGTAACATAGGCATCATTTTTTTCTAGTGCATCTTTAAAAATGAAACCCTGCGGGACACCCTGGAAGGGATCTTGAGAGGCCCCAGCAGCTCAGCCTGACTCTGCCCTTGCCTTGTAGGCCCAGTGGTTCTCAGCACCCCTGCCCAACTCATCGCTCCTGTGGTAGTGGCCAAGGGGACTCTTTCCATCACCACAACCGAAATCTACTTCGAGGTAGATGAGGATGATCCTGCATTCAAGAAGATCGACACAAAAGTGAGTTTAAGTGATTCCATGTACAGTAACTGGTGGCTTTATGACAAGTGGTTTAAAATTTTGCTTGGTTTTAAATGACAGTGGGGGAGGGGAGCACATTCTTTTCTTTCTCAGAAAATGAATGAAATAACACATGCTCTTTTATCAAACAGAAAAAATATATTAATGTGTTTAAATCTTGTATTGCCAGAACATGCGCATTTTAATATTTTTCTTTGAAGGCTTTTGTGTGTCCTTGGGCAAATTTGGTAGCTAAGCCAATTGGTCCCAAGTGAGGTAAGCGCACAGCATCTCAGTCTTTCTGGAAGACTAGGAAAAGTCTTAGGAAATTTCATATTAAGATCACGTTCAATTTCCAAAAGTATAGATTGCAATGTGAATTATTATTTATTGAAAGGTTAAAAGGAAACTGGGGTGGGAGCCATTTAGATATAATTCCATCTTCATTATTACATGCATTTTTCATCTCCTATATTAAGAATGGATTTTACATCCCTAATTAAGAAGAAAAACGGATTCTCTAGGAGCTTTGATTTTAAATGTATATACATAGCAGATAGCACTCAGATGTTTAAAGTTTACATTCCTCTTTGGATATAATGCAGAATATATATCTTTGGACCATTGGGCATACATACATATTCAGTGTATCTTAACTTGTAGATTTTAAACACCTAAGCATTAGAGCAGCTGTATACTTCAGCACTGTCTTCTCAGATGCCTTTTTATTATTATTATTTTAACTTTCATGTTACTATTCAGCTTGCAAGTTTTTTTCTGGGGTTAAGAATTGAAGATAATTGTCATACTAGATCTTCAGGCATCATTTCACAAAAATCATCCTTTCAAATGTTTTCAGAGGCGTTTATTCTAAAATGGTCAAATACTCCCATAGATCTAGAACTTTATTATTTATATTTACTTATATATAGAAATAAAGCATTATAAAACACTATTTATAAATTAGCAACTCAATTTCTAAAATTTATCACTACCTGAATTAACTAACCTAAGGACCATCAGCAATCAGCCTTTTCAGCACTTGTTGAATATTTAATTTTACTTCAAAAGAGCCAGGCTGGGCAGTGCATACCTGTAATCCCAGCAACTCAGCAGCCTGAGGCAAGAGGATTGCAGGTACTAGCCAGAGGTAGCCTGTGTAACTTAGGGTGACACTGTCTAAAGATAAAAATTTTAAAGGGGGTTGGGGGTACAGCTCAGTGGTAGAGCACTTGCAAAAGTATGTGCGAGACCCTGGGTTCAACCCCCTAGTACATCCAAAAAATAAATAAAATAAAGAAAAAAATTTTAAGCTCCAAAAGACTTCTTTCACTTCCAGCTCCAAAAGCAGTTAATTTTTAAAATGAATTTGAAAACACTACATTTTAGATAATTAAAACCTTGTCTTTATGTTTTACCGTGAGCTCACTCTTTGAAGTAAAAAGGAATTTTGGTCTTCTGATTAATTTATTCGGCTAATGAAACTCTTATTTCATAAAATAAGGTTAAAAAAAGTACTATATTGGTTAGAAATGATCTTCATTTTGTTAGCTTAATTTTCATATACAAATTTCAAAAATTTCATTATGACTTTAAATTCATTTTCTCTGAATTAGTCTGATTTTTCACCTGGTAATCTCTGTGTCATGATAGATTATACCTTATATTGTCAAAATTGCTAGAGAAATACTAAGCAGAAGAGCAAGGTTTCAAAGGTAAATTTAAATTGGTTGTAGAAATGAATGGTCTTATCAGAAACTGACAGGAAATGGGTATCTTCTGTAGCTATACAAAAAGCTTTTCTCCAATCTTTTAAGGTTTATGTTTAATGATTTCATTCGGCTGTTTCACAACATGTTTAAATATTCAGGTGCAGTCAATTTTCAAAGTGAAGCATCACATCTTTTGATTAAAAAAATTTAAAGTGAGACACAACAACTTGGTATTTTACTTCATTTATTAGCTTCTATTAAATAAAAATCGGCAACAGAAATTAAAATCTAAATCACGAAAGTAATTATCCAGTGTATTTCAAGTGCATTTTTCAAATATATAATTCAGATATTCAAGCGTTATTATATAAGCTGAATTCAGATTTCTTTGAATATATTTAAATAACATTTCAAGTATATTTATGGAATGTTAGAAATAGAACAAGCAATATATTTGAAACAAAATGTAAACTTTTTAAAGTTCAACACTTTCAAAGACAGATAAAAGTACCAGGAGGAAATCTACCTTTAAGTGGTATCTTTGTTAGTGGAAAATGTCTGGAAGTATCCAAAATGGCAATTTAAGTTCTGTTCACCAAATCACAAAACACCAACATCCACACTTTCAAAGACAATGTGAGATCACAATTTTTGTTACAAATCAAAATATACATTACACTTTCCTTCAGATGGATCCAAATCGTGTTTACTCACAGACAGATGCACCTAAATCACCAGGATTGTTATAATCCTTCGACAGTTAGGCAAAATGTTCGCCGTGGTCTAGCATTACAGCCACGCTGTTTTCCGGGTTTTATAGTGTACTTTACAAGGGAGATAGGAAATCAGGAAATCGTGTGTAAAGAAGTCTTCTAATACTTTTTTGGGTTTGGGTTTTTCTCCATGGCTTCCCATACTTCTTTTTCTCCCCTTGGAGGGGTGGTGAGATGATGCTTAAACATTGTATCATTATTCCTTTTTAAGGAAGAGATTGTTTGCACTGTGGCTTAGAATATTAGATAGGAATCAAACAGGGAGTTGTAATTAGGACTTTAAGAGTGATCATTTTGGCTCTTGATTAAATCATCTTCTAAAGTTTTTCCAAACTTTTCGGGTTGGTTAGGATCTCTCTTGCCAGTCGCCACGTTTGTTTGGCAGCGTTTTCCAGAGCCGAGTGAGGTTTGCCTTGAAACAGATCTAAATTCGGTAGGAAGTAGTGGGGACACCGCCGGCACTGGAGGCAGGAGATGAGTTGCAGCAGAATCCCGTTCAGCCGATCACCCAGGCACGACTCGTCCCAGTCCGACTCCCGGGGATGCTTTTCACACTCGTAGGAAACCAGAGTCTTCATGTGGTAGTTGTTGAGGGGCTGGCCGGGCAGTTCAAGGTGACGATCCCGCAAGGTTTTGAGGATGGAAAGGCATTTCTTTCTGCAGCCCCCCATCTGCAGTCTGTTCTCTGCTTCCGCGAACTGCAGCACCCAGGCGTCACTCTCGGCCGAGCTCTGCTTGCCGGCCAGGGAGTGGCACTCCTTCGACAGGAGATTGAACCCCTCCGCTTTGACCTCCGCCACGCGATTGGGTCCGGGCCAGGGGATGTGGGGAAGTGGCCAGTGGGCAGCACTCCTCGGCCAGATCCCGGTACATTTAAAAGCTGGGGTGATCTGCACCACGTACCTATCTCGGATTCTCAGTTTCACTTCGCTGGTGTCAGCCACCATCTTCACCACATCCCTGTAGCTACATTTGTCCACCGCCTGAGCCACCAGCGTCTGAAACCTGGACCGGATTTTGCGCGCCGAGAGGTAGCCGGAGGCGGTAATGAATTCCACCCAGAGGGACATGCTCCTCTTGCGCCCGTCGCTCAACTTCAGCACCGCGCAGCCAGGCAGGGAGCCGTCGTCCACGAAATTGAATACCCCCATTTGGTTAAGATACAGCACCACTTCAAATTCGGTGGGGGAGATGACCTCCAGGCCCTCGTAGCGGTTGTCCATCTCGTTGAGAGAGCTGATGAACCGCGGCTCCTGCACTTCCACTTCCTTCAGCACGTCGGAAACCACTTTACAGACTTCCCGGATAGTTTTGGCAATGGCAGCTTTCCTGGCCTGGCATTTTTCATTGTAGTACTTATTCAGATGGTAAACCAGTTTGGCCTGGGCCGCGATCATGTTGGGGCAGAGATCCGGATTGTACACCGGAGTCTCGCAGTAAGCTGTGGGATCCAATGCGGCTGCTAAAGCTGGAGCCAACTTCGGTGGAGAAACGGGCCGCAGCGCTCAGAAATGCACCCCAAGGTGTCTTTCGGATGTGCTGCAGCGGTGGCTTTGCTCCCGCCGCTTTCCCCTTTCTTTTATCGGTGAGCACAGCCGGTCTTAAAGTGAAAGATTGTTCTCCCCGTCTGCCTCTCCTCCTCTTTTAAAGTATCCTTGTATGAGAGAAACGCATGGAGAGATCACCTTCTCCGTAATAAAAACAAAAGTTGCGCTGAGACCCAGCAAAGCTCTTCCAGTAGTCAAAATAATCGCCCCTTTCCGTATTTATTTGCGCTTTCCAGTAATCATTGTGTGTGCAGGACTGTTAATCAGATGGAGGAAAAGTGTGCTGAGTGTGCGTTGGGGGTGAGTGTGCGTGTGTATATGTCAGAAGAATCTGCTGTTGGTTTGTGTAAGAGCCCAGATGCACTCGTGTGGAAATTATAAAGGCAGGGCCAGGCAGGCGGACGGCCAATCGCCACTGGGCTCGTCACGACAGCCTCCTTCAGCTCCAACCCGGCTAATTAATCCCCCCTCGTGGATATAGGCACACGAACTAAGGTAGGAGGCTGCAGCCTGCTGAAAAATACCCAGGCCACCTAGACTGTTTGGAAATCAAGAGGAATCCCTCAGCTTTGGTATTACTTGAAGCATATTGACGTTTTGAAAAGACTTGGCAAAGTGGCTGTCTTCTGTGCTGAAAACCCTGCTTGTCTGTTTACTGCTGAAATGCAAATACAGGTGTTTCACTGGTCATCTATCAATTAGTGTACTAGATGGGGCTTTCTAAAACAAAGTCACTAACTTGCATTTATAGTAAGATAATTAACATCCATTAATCCTCAGGGTCTTTCAAATGCATTTAAATGCAGAAGTTTGCTCTTTCTTGCACTGACTACCGGTATGAGCAAAGTGGCTTTAGTTGGAATAGTACTTGATGAATTTTCTCATTCTGGATGTTCTTATATGTTACAATTTTGTAAAACCTTAGATAGATGATGTGCTCTTCTTTTCACCTATGTTTTTCCTCATTTGCACTTGTTGAGAGGAATCTGAAAATTATTGCCGAGTGTGACAGATGTTATCCACCCAAGTTGGGCTGTTTAAAAAATGTTCAGCACAACCCCCATCTGCAGTCCTCCTTGCGTGCTGGCAGACTTGCCCTGTGTTACAAGCAGGACCTGAACTCTCTATAGAAATATTTGAAAAACAAATGGTCTCTAGGATTGAGAGATCATTTTAGTAAGCTTTATTTTAATGCATGAAATTCAGAAGAGATCAGTCGTGCCAGTGGGACACTGGCACATAACTATACTGAAAATTAGAAGGTTTGGGGTTCTGGCTTGTTTACAGATGTGGTTAAGGATATATCTCCTGTCTTAAGTGTCTTTAGTGGTGATCAGCGAGTAGATTCCTAATTGTATGCTATTTTCATGTCAGGAGGAAAATAATAATGCTTTCAAAAGAAATTATTTTGCAGTCATTTGGATAGTCTTGGATTTAAACATTCCTTTGGAAATTTTTGAAATAAATCAACATTTCTAAACTTAGGAACCTTAAAACAAGAAGGAAAAAGGTTTTATGATGACTTTTTTTTTTCCTGGTGGTATTTGTGTCCTAAATATACAGGAACCAAAGAAATACTACCTGTGGGTTCTTTAGTGGTTTTAGAACCGAGGCAGATTTTTAGTTGCCTACCTTTAGATGACTGCTCCATCAGGCATATTTCCAGTGAAATCTTGTAACTTGAGGTAATAGGTTTGTAAGTACTTTCTTTCAGAACCACTTTTAATAAGGTCTTATGGAGGACTCCTACTTTTTACTCAAGCTTTTGATTTTTTTTTTTCCTTTTGCACAGGTAGAGCATCACAAAACCACCTAAAATTTACTTTCTCATTGTCTAAGGCTAATAGATTCTGACGTAGATTTAAATAGTACATTGCACTTAGGGCGCATGGCAGGCATCTATTCCATTCCTCAAGACCCTTCCTTTCCCTAAGGAGCAGGGACTGGGAAACTGAAAAGCCCCTCCCCACTTTGCCGGCGTTGCGAGTGAACGCACTGCTACCTTTTGGCAGTTGGGAGAGGAAGAAGACGAGGCAGATCCGAGCCAGAGGACCCATAAAGGCATAAAGCGAAGGAGCTGCGCAGGAGAGGAGCCTTCTCTAGGGAAAGGCCACCTCCACCCTCGCCCAGCGCGGGTCTCGGTGTGCTGCCCGCCGGCCACCTCTCTCCTGCTTCTCCGCACTCCCAGGTCCTCTTGCTTTCCTCTCTGCTCACTATCCCATGGCCTTTGTTTCTGAGGGCCGGTTATTTAAAAACTTTATTCGGTGTCCTAGCTTTCACCTTGTCTGCTGCAAACCACGCCGTCCGCCCATGCACCCCTCCACCCTTACCGCCTTCCGGCCCACGAGTGGTCGCGGCACAGCGTGGCGCGGGCCCTTGCGCCGGCCCAGGCGCCCAGTGCCTCTCCTTCGGGTTCAGGCGAAAGATGCTCGGCCGAGACCTCGCCCCTTGCCTTCAAGTCTGCATCTGCCAACCCCACCCCACCTGGGTTGTCAAAGACCTAAGGCAACCATAGACGCGGAGGCACCCGGGGGGTTCGGGTGGGTCTAAAGGGAAGGATGCCGGCCTACGAGGGGCGCCGGGACTGCGTGGTTGAAGCCAGGCGCGCAGGTGGCACATCTTCGGGGCTCACTGTGCGGCTTAATTGGGTGAAAGCGAAGCTAAACACCGAAGCATTTTGTGCAAACTAATTGGTGCAACCAGGGCCTTTTCACTGACAATTTGTAGTGAGCAAAGAAAAATAGATGACGAGAAAAGGACTAAGAAACTCGTTAGCCTTAGAGTGTTCCAGGGAAGTGGAGCCATTCGGTTTCAGGAACGCCAGGACCATGTTTTCTGAGCAGCTTCCTTAAGCACCCATCACACCCGGTGCTGACAGTGATTTACATAACATAAGATTCACCGGTCTGCTGTTATCTCTGTGGGTGAACTGGGCGCCCTAGAATAATACTCCAGCGCAAGTGGTGCTTGTTGCTGCAACACAGTGATTTTCTATTACACTGAACACGTGAAATGAATTGCCTTCTCTAGCTGGATCCTCTCAGTGATCTTAACACCCCTCATCGTTGAAGGGAAAATTAAACTATTCTGACGACTGTTTCCTGTCCCTTTTTATTATTATTATTGAAACAGCCTATGAAGAGGAATTAAAAATAATAGCATATTTTTGCGTAATTTGGCTGATTTTAATCTAGGCTTTTGAGATTTGTTCAAGTAATGTATTTATAGTAATTTTTAAAAAATGTATCATTTGACCTATTGAACTAGTTACTGGAAATAATGATGTAATATATAGATGTCTTAAATACATGTTTTACTTATATGAAGTTTATAGAAGAACTCTAATGATACCAGTCTTATTTTTTTCTCTAGAAATATAATCTTAGTCGATCTAGAATAAAAGCTTGTGTGTGTCCCATGTCTTAAGATATAAATGCTTAATTGTTTTCAGTGCTATTCATGCAGACATCGTAGACATGAGCTAATAATAGAATGATAATTGAAGAAAAGTGACCTAAGTGAAGGGAAAATACCCCAAGAACCTCAAGATTTAATGACTGAGATGCTTACATTTGAATGGCATTTGGGATTTTGAGGTCTTACTTTTGCATTTCATTTTCTAACCAAGGCAGCCTTGATTTAAGATACACCAGTTAGAAAAAAGTCCAATAAGCTGGCCACTGTGGCGAAGGTCTGTAATCCCAGCGACTCTGGAGGCAGAGGCAGAAGGACCCGCCAGTTGCCTGTGCAATTTAGCAAGACTCAAAAAATAAAAAGAGGCTGGCGGTACAGCTCAGTGGTACAGTACTAGTCTGGCATGTGAGGGCCCCTTGGTTTCAACCCCCTATTACTGAAAAAAAAGAGGGAAAAGAAGAAAGAAAAACAGAAAAGAAGAAAGGCCAGGAGAAACACAAGCATGTAATTATCATAAATATTAGTAGGATTAATGAATATAAAACAAATATTGTGATCGTTAACACTTTGAAGCATTCCAAATAACAAAGGTCAAAGCTTTCCTGAAGTACTATTTCCTAAGTAACTTACCCCCTTATGTAGGCCTCCTTACTTTTATGATATACACAAAGTAATGCATGAACAGTCTCCTTAGTAGATGTTAAGTAAAACTCTTATTGTGTTGACAAATGTAGAAGTACAAGGTTTCTGTGGGTTTTTTTAAAGGCGTATTTAAATTTGAGTTGTATGTTCACAAATTGCAGCAATTGTAACCTTTCTAGAAAAAGGTATCTGTTAGAAGATACAGTACATGTTAAGTGCTCATGTAGATACTGTTTGTGTTTTTTCATTATCTCCTGGCTGCTGGTTTATTCACAAGTATTCATGAATTTAAAGTTTTATTTTTTAATATGTGCTTATTACACTGGGGAGATAAAAAGAATATGAAGTGGAGTTGATTAAATTATTTATCCTTACTGCTGGAGTGGCTTTGAAAGCTCATTGTACACATCTGATTTCTTCCCTTCCCCCTTTTTAAAATGTACCTAGGCTATTTCAACTGTTTCATTCTGCCAGGCACAATATATTTCTTTTTTTACACTAGAGAAATTAAAGACAGATATTTGTGCAGGGGTTTTCTTTATGTGTCACATTAAATAAAGTGAAATAGAGGGAGTTTTCTGGTAATCTTATTTGATGGCATGTATACCTTTCTTCCTGTTGTGACTCATGGCATATAAGAACACTTAAAATAGCTTGAAAACTTCAAAAGTTTCAATATTTTCTTAAAAGAATTATTTCATGTTCTAATATCAGGTTCATTACAAAGTCAAGCAGAGGACTGTAGTCACTGTTTACACAATTTAAAACCTGTTTTGTTTCTTTATTCTGAACACCCTGAGAATTGTGGTTAATTTTTTTAAAATTATTCTTCAGTTGAATGATCAAGACCATTGCCTGAGTGGTCTTCATCACCCTAGTACACAATCATATAGTCACATATGTAATGCCACCTTTTTTTGGGGGGGGTACAATATTGCTTAGTAAATTTGTCATTGGTGTTAATAGGTGTTGAAAAGAAAAGTAACTTTGAGATTAAGGATGGAAGCTGAAAATACACTCTACAAGAATTACCACCTGGTCTGACTTGCAGATTTGAAGTAATTCTGAATAACTGTCACCAAACCTTTCTTTTGGTAGATGAAGAAATTTAAGGCTTGACTTATTGATGTAATTGTCTCAGCTTCCTCACTTCACTTGCATAAGTACACAGAAGTGCAGGATATTTTAAGCTGAATCTGTAAACTGAAAAAAAAAATGAAAGAGAGGTAATGAATGAAAAGAATTTCTTATTGTTCATAATAAATTGTGATCTCTAGCCTCTTCCAAATGTTTACAGATAATAGGGTTAGTCATTCATTTCTTGAGTATGGTGAAGGAAATGTTGATCCCACTGTTTTAGTTCCTCAGAGACCTTTAGTGAAGTCACCATTGTCTTTCCAATTGATAAGACTAAAATTCTTTTTGTCAGATCTCAGCCTCTGTTTTTCATTTGGATTTCATAGAAATAATCAAGATAAATGGGCTCATGTGATTCTTCTCTATATGAATAAATGAAAACATGGTAGTCCTTAACTGATAACATGGATTTACATGCATTTGCGTATATGACTGCAACCCTGGCACTCTTAGTATGGTACATTTTTATTACATTTAGAGAAAACAGTGGAATCAGATGCAATTAGTCTATTAATCTGTACATCTGTAGTGGGTCATCCAGGACTGCATTGCTCTCATTACTGCTGCTTACTGTTTGTGATTAAGCCACTGAAAATATTCCACATGACCTTGAAACTAGAATATGGTACACAGATAATCAACTTCCACTGATTGCATGTCTAACATATCCTCTCCTATTTCTAACTTATTTTTTCGGAGCTTGTGTTTTAATGAACAAAGCAATTTCTCTAAGCAAGTATTTATTTTTCTCAATAATAAGTAACTCGAGTAATAATTTAAAATGATAATTATATCAAATAAAAAAGATTACCTTGCTATCATATACATGTAATAGAACAAATGGTACATACAGAATAGAAGTAATTTTATATATTAAATAGGCATTTCTTTTATATCTTTACATATAGGTATACCTTGTAAATAATATTTGAGAGTAAACCACTTGTACGATATTTAATTTTCACTTACATATGGTTACTTTTACATTTTAGTATACCAGTATATACATTCTTGAAAACATTTTTTCACAGTGATTTGTCAAAAATATCAAGGAAAAATAGAATTAATGATTTAACTCTATACATCCTTATCCATTTTATCTAACTACCTAAATCAAATTAGAAGCACAAAGAGCATAATTTGTAAAGTACAGTGTTTCTAATAAAAAATTGAGAATCCAGTGAAATAAAAAGTATGGCTTTATTTTTATGTGAAATCTATTTTGTAGAAATAGGTACGTTGACGTATAACTTTCATATAATACTATTCCTTTCTGTGATCTTTCCATATGAATGTGCCATTTTGTGAATGCCTCAATTTAATTAGCAACATCAGTGGCATATTTGTAATATTAGTATCATTATGGCACTGGAGGAAGAAATCTCACAATGTCTTAGTATTTATATTTTACTTTACATTTTCAGTAACGTAATGTTTCTTTTGCATGGTGTTGAATGAGGCTAAGGTTTTAATTAGAGCTAATATTAATTAATGTGGGCATATTTTGGAACATGTGCTTCTAATCCAAATTTTATATAAATATACATTGTCATTTAAATTTCAATGATGGTTACAAGTACTCCAAACAAATAATTATAAATTGTAGCAGCACAGACATTTTCATTGATAATGATGCTCTTTCAATTTTACAGCTTGGAATAGTACAACTAGTCTTTTATTTCTTCCCCCAAGGTATACAAATTATTTAAATGCTTTCTGTTTTATATATTTTTATTTGGCAGTTACAATAGGAACTTTAATGTTATGCATGCTTACAGGCCTATTAAGAAAGAAGTTATTGCTTTCTTAATAATCTTAAGCCATTTTTAGGAAGAATACACTTTTTATGGTTTGCAAAATAGCCTTTGCCTGCAGGCAGTGTATACACACACACACACACACAAACACACACACACTATTTCAAATAGTAAAAGATTGAATGGGCTTCTATGCATTTTTACATAAATGTGTTAAGAGGAAACAATTACTGAATATAGAATTCTTGTTGCCATCAGCAAGTAATATCACATTTGCAAGATTGTTCCATAATAACCTTTATCAGTTTTCAATAATACCATAAGAGGTTGCCACTTCATTTCAAAAACAGTAACAACTGGAAATTCCAACAGTATTTATCCAGTCACAAGTACTATGGCTTTGAATGTCATAAGCTTTTAATTCTGAAATTGGGAAGTTTGAATATCGCTAGCCATTCTGTTCATAGAAATAAAAATATAGTGCTTAAATATCCACTTACATTAGTGTGTCAATATACATAAAAGCTCGTTCACTAATTTAAAATCATTCTCTACTTTTTACAATAGACCAAGGTTAATTTTTTTTTTTTTTTGGTAACTTTAACCTGTATTTGACAAGCAGAATGCATAACTTATTAGGGAGAAAGTGGAGTTTGGGGTTTTGTTTTGTTTTTGGGGTTTTTGACTAGCAAATTCAGTTCTTCATTTGTTTTGCTCTCCACGCTGCATTAACACAGTTTTCCCCTGTGTGCATCTGCCAGTGTACAATTTAGCCACGGGCATCTGTAGACCTTGTGGTGATCAGTATTGCAGGCAAAAGCCATATGTGTTTAAATAAAAAAAAATCTCTTTATTTCATTTGCTGTTTTAACTGGATGGATAACTTTTGTGCCTGAAGACAGAAGAAGAAAAAATACAGAAATAATTAATTGCCTCTATTCTTGAGGCAGTTTCATTTCCCCCTCCAATATGGAATGCTTGTCAGCTTTCCTGATAAATGACTGCATGTATTTGCATAGATTTTACATTAACACAAAAATTAGTTTTATTTGTGGAAAACTAGTTTACATAATAATATAAAACCTAGTATTATTGATTACATTTCTAACCATTGATGACTTTAGAAGGATTGTAGCATTCTAAATTTTCAAAGGTCAAATCAACCTGTTTGTTAATTCAAACTTCCTTTTTTTATTTTGATATAGTTTTGCATTAACTAGATGTAAAAAGGCACCTATAAAACTGTAAAGTTTTAAAAATTCTCTTCTAGATTTACTAACTATATGCACATAGATAGTAGCACTCATTTTGGAGAAAAGCTTCTGATTTTTATATTTTTGCCAAGGAATATTTTTAAATACTCATTACCAATTACATACACTTCCAAACAATTGGAGTTCTGGGTGTATGGGCATGATTTTAATTTTTCACATTCATGTCATCAAAAGGACAGGTGCCATATTGGGTGTGTACAGTTGAGCTCATTCCTAGGAAATTATGCATTGTTTATATCCTTGTTTAAAATATATCTGAGAACAATTCTCTCCACCTTCAATCTGTTTTCTTGAATATACTTAATTGATCATCCTAACCCAGCCCTGAAAAATACCCACTCTGCTGGAGCTGTTTGGGTGCTGAAAACAGTTCTCTAAGTGGCAGGCAGTAGATGTTTATTCATACTGTAATCTGGCATCTTGTTGTCTAGAGGCAACCTGCTAATTATGTTCCATCATTGTATTATCCATGTTACGGAAAATTCAAATATGTTCACTGCTGTTAGTTACATCATAAAGCTTTTCATAAAATATATTTGATCCTCAAGGAAACTACTATACTTAATGGCAACCTAAAACAAGAGTGTCTCTGCCACTTCTTGATTCTGGGACACCCTGGGTGCCAGCTGTCACAGCTTAGCTAATGATGACAAATGCCCCTCTCTATGCAGATTGCAGAGCTTGCAGGCTGCTGTGAAAGGCAACCAGATTACCTTTCTTCAGATAGTAACTTAACCTTTTAAACTCATGTCAGAATGAAATGATCAGCTGTGATAGTTTCAATATCTGTTTCTTTAAAAACAAAAATTACAACAATATCAAATAATACTTTTAAAAAATATTTCCCCACTAATTATGTGATTTATAATGCCTTAATCTTGAATGCTATAAAATTCTTAAATGAGAAACTAAGTTGTACCTCACAGTCACTCTAGAGTATGTGTTTAAACCTTGCTTATATATCAGATAGTAACATTAATTGAGAAAATTATCCATTGTTTACAAAAAACTAGGCTTTTACTCTATCTGAATGGCACAGCCCTCATTTTCCCATTGTGTAGAGTCTCAGCCAGTTCCAAATAAGTAGGCATAATATTAGTTTTTTAATTTAGTGGATTATTGCCACATTATTTAGAGAACAATTGTTGCTAATTGTTGTTTTGAAACTTGAGCTTCTAAGTTGTTAATTTTCTTACAGAAATTTTTATTATAATACATATATCTACATGGGTCATTCAAAACAACAATGAACACCATTAACTGTAATGTAATACAGTGAATAAATTACCTATAAGTGAAATAATGCTTTACAATTAAAAAGAATTACAATCCTTTTTAATTTACAAAAGACTTATATGTATTTTTCCATTTAATACTTAAAATAATTCTGTGAATTGAGAGAGGTAAGAAGGGACGGAGACCAATACTTAATGAGTATTTAATCTCATGTACTCTTCACAACAAATATTAGTCCCATTTACAAATAAAGAGACTGAGTGAGATTTAGAAAGGTTAAGTGTCTTAGCAAGGGTCACACAAGTAATTGCAGAACCAGGCCTGCTTGACTGTGGCCACTTTAACACTAATGAATCTTATCTCAACTATATGTTGCAGAGATAAGTATGTACACAATTATGTGTTTCCTGTCTATACCCAGATATAATTTGTAGATGTAATTTATACCACCTGCTCTGGTATAAGTATTATTCTGCAAAGAAACCTACAGGCTTACATTAAGAATATGATTGTTTGATGAGTTTTAAAAATTAGGTTCTGTATAGAAGGTGTTTGGTGCTGGGATTTATCTCAGTTGGCAGAGCACTGCTCTGAAGTCTCTGAGGTCCCAAATTCGATTCCTAGCACTGCAAAAATGAGAGAAGGATGTGGCAATCAACTTCCAAGGCAATCCCAAAACAATCAGCCATTGAAAACCCTATAAGGTTCGCTATGAATTGGACACAACTTGATGGCACCTAACAAGGACAACATAAAAGGCTTTTACTTAAGTAAATATCGAGTCTTTTTGTGTTTTGAATTTTTTGATAATAATGTACTGGCCTACCACATAGGGAGAAACTAGGAAAGACATATACTATTTAATGAACATCAAATTGGACTAATTCACCTAAGTATCTACTTTATTATAAAGCCTATTAGGATTAGTGGGATATGTCTTTATAAAATGATGAAGCAAAACAATTTCCTTAGCTATTATTTGGGTGAAGTATCTATATACTTTTCTTTTGTAAAGTTTGTCCTTATAGTTTTACTCTGTGATATCAGTGAGCTGTACAAACCACAATACTATATATCTTTCCATTCAAGACTCACTAAAAACACCCTTTTATCGTGAATTTAAATACAGTCACTTCCAAGAAAGTTATGGGGCCAAGCATGGTTGTGCATGGCTGTAATCCCTACACTCAGGAGGCTGAGGCAGGAGGATTGTAAATTTAAGGCCAGCATGGGCTACATAGTGAGTTCCAATCCTGCATGGGCTACAGAGCAAAATTGTATTTTCAAAACAAAACAAAGAAACAAACAAAAGACCAAGAAGAAGGAGGAGGAGATGAAGGAGGTGAAAGCAATGGAATAATTGTTCTTATTCCTTAGTAGATTATTCTTTGGTATGTTGTTGTTGTTAGGTGCCCTCAAGTTGTGCCCGACTCACAGCAACCCTCATGGGGTTTTCAATGGCAGATTGTTTCGGGGTTGCCTTGGAAGTGGGTTGCCACATCCTTCTCCCTGGGAGTTGAACTCAAGACCTCAGAGAATGCAGAGCAACACTGAGCTAAATCCCAGCCTGTTCTTTGGTATAGATATTACAACTACGATGTAAGGATTTTTTTCTGTGACAGATCTGATTATGTTATAAAGTCTTTCTGTACAATCTAACAGGTGAAAGATTTAGGTGATCTGAAGAGTCACTAAGATGTTGTTGTTGTTAGGTGCCGTCCAGTCAGTATCCGACTCATAGCGACCCTCATAGGGTTTTCAATGGCTGACTGTTTCGGGATTGCCAGGCCCTTCTCCCATTTTTGCGGTGCTGGGAATTGAACTCGGGCCCTCAGAGACTGCATCGCAGCGTTCTACCAACTGAGCTAAATCCCAGCCTGCAAAAAAAAAAAAAAAAAAAAATATATATATATATATATATATATATATATATATATATATGATATATATATAAATATAAATAAAAAAAAATATATATATATATGTTGTTGTTGTTAGGTGCCATCGAGTCGGTATCCGACTCATAGCAACCCTCTGTACAACAGGGGAAACACTATTATCAGTGCTTCTCTGCCGTTCATAGGGTTTTCAATGACAGATTGATTTTTGGGAGGGGGTTGCCAGGTCCTTCTCCGAAGCCTACAGCTTCTGGTGTTCCCAGGCAGTCTCCCATCCAGGTACTAACCAGGCCTGACCCTGCTTAGCTTCTGAGATCTGACGGGATCGGATGCCACAGGGCTACAGCTGCAGGTATATATATATATATATATACATACATATATACATATATATATATATGTATATATGTATGTATATATATGTGTGTATATATATGTATACATATATGTATATATGTATATATATGTATATATATGTATATATATATACACACACATATATACACATATATATATACACACACATATGCATTTTGATTATGAAATTCTACTAATAACTACCAGTGGCACTAATACTTAAATTATATTTCACTGTATGAAATTTATGTAAAACTTACAGTGAACATTTTATTAAAATGCCGTTAGTGTCATACAACTAGTATCATATAGTTAGTATCAGGAGGAATAAGCTAATTTTGCCTAATTTTGCCTCATAAGTCAAGTATTAGGGCAGGAAAGAACTCTAGTGGAGGATTAATGCAGCCTTCCTCCTGAGTCTTCTCTGCACTATTACCACTGGTAGTAATCCAACTCAACTTTTGCCTCCACTGATGAGAAATGTGTCAAGTACTCATAGCTGCTTGTGCTTACAAACAGTTCTAGAAAGCTCTTTCTAATATTTAAGCCAAAATTTTATACCTGGGAACTTTCACATTTTGTCCAAATTTTTCTTTTTGTGCAGTCTTATCATACTCTTAACAAAAACAAGCCCTTTAAATTCAGCATATACATCCTCGAATTACAATTTTTCAACTTCACAATGGTGTTGACAGTCAAGGTATTCCGCAGAAACCATACTTTGAATTTTGAGTTGTCATGTTTCCCGGACTTGTGAAATGTGTCCCTGTCCTCTCTCAAGATGCTGCAGTGGCAGCAAGCTCCAGCCCCCAGTCAGCCCCGAGATCTCAGGGGTATGCAACCCATACTGTACAGTACTTTGTGCTGCTAAGCTGCAGTGTTTGGCAAGTTAGTTGTACTAAATGCGTTTCGACTTGCAGTATTTTCAGTTTGCAATGGTTTTCTTAAGATGTAACCCCACTGTAAATCAAGGAACTTTTGTATTCAAAACAGCAATTTGAATATACTTGTGCCTTCCAGTCAATATACTGATAGCATATTTCAAGTTACCTCATTGTTCATGACCCATTCTGGTACATGAACTTTGTCAAATATGGTGCCTAGAATTCATAATCCAAGAATGGATCCAGAAATGTGGTGAGGCCTCTATTAAGTGAAACACAATCACATTAGCATTTTGGGTACCACATAACCCTGTTGACAAGTGCTGAGTCAAAAAATATTTATTTAAACTTATGTTAACTGGAATCTGAAGTATATGACTTGTGTGTTTTTGCAATTCATTATTTCTTGCTATTTTAATTATTCTTCTATGATTTGACTTATAACAAGTTACATGTTGTTATTATTTTGAATATCATGCATGACACTTTTTTATAAAAATTGCGATACGCTGCAGATATAATATCCATAGCAAAAGAGAATTTAATTTAAATAAATTGAACATTTTCACCCTGGGTAAACAAAGAGACCAATCTGTGGATAGATTAAGTTCACTAAATAAGGCACCTAGCAACAAAACAACAACAAATACTCTGTAGCCTTTATATGGATTTTTGTCACATGCTTAAAATCCTAATTCTAGTTGTTTGTGGTTTTATCAAAATATACAAATAATAAGACTCATTTGGAATAAAGTATATGTTTTGATGCCTGCGGCTGTAGCACGGTGGTGTCTGATCCCTCAGATCTCAGAAGCTGAGCAGGCTGGGGCCTGGTTAGTACTTGGATGGGAGACTGCCTAGGAACACCAGGTGTTGTAGGCTTGGGAGAAGTACCCAGCAACCTACTCCTAAAACTCAATCAGCCGTTGAAAACCCTATGAATAGCACAGGAGCACTGACAATAGTGTTTCACCTGTTATGTGCCTGGTTGCTCTAAGTCGGATACTGACCCGATGATACCTAACAACAACAACAACATATGTTTTGACATTTGTCAGTTTGCTGTCAATATATTTTGCATCTACAAGTGAAATCCATAGGTTTATCACATACTTGATTAATGCACAGAAAAGCTAATCAACTTCAAATGCAAATAAATGTGTTCCTAGGTCATATAGACTATTGTAAGAATAATTTATGTATTGATCTATTAATATTTAAATTTTAGACAGCAATAGGTTTTTAAGTCAAATATCTTTTTAAAGTAACATGTTTAATAAGTTGGAATCAATGTGAAAGTTTTTTATTAAGCTAAAGTAGTCTCACCAATCAGGATCAACTCAACTGACTTATTTTCAAGTGTAATGCCCAGAGTTGAATACCCAGTATATATGAGTAAGTTGGTGAATGTTGAGCAAAAGGGCCTCCATTAAGTAATGAGTACATTGTTGGAAAAAAGCATTTAAGGATTAAATAACAAAAGGTAACAAATATTTAGTATGTAATTAATAACATGTAAAATATATTTTTTCTCTATGTTGTTTCGTGTAGCTTTAAAAAAAAGACAAAATCCTCACATATAGTAACTTTTTCTGAGTATTATTTATTTTACAACCTTTAGTTACTGCTAAGTATAGGCACATATTTTTATTTCCCTAGTTTTCTCCCCCAAATGAAAATATTTCATTAATACTTTATTTATTGGTACTGTGACATGTATGTAGGCAATAAAACACAAAAATAGCCTGCCTGTGATTTGGCTTTCTTGGAGTGTATGTCTTGAATGGAAAATAAAGAAGTCCAGTGCTTGTACAAAAGAAACCTCCTCAAGTGAAGAGCCGTCCCATCTGTCTCATCTGGTGGCTTATGCAATATGAGGTGTTATCACATGAATCTAAATGCACAAGCAGTTGTTTTATGAACTCTCTCTGTGCTTTGAGGAGTTTATAAGTTGCCCACTCTATTGTGTATCAGTCCCAGCTGACCCAAGTGCATTCTGCTGAGCATATTTAGGGGATAATTAGAACTAATGAAGCCTGGAACACAGCTAATTCTCTAAGTGATTTATTCTTGTGCTCCAGTCTGATCCCTCTGAATTCTCCAAATCATGATCTATGTCACTTATTTTTTCAGAGCTTTGTGTTAGTACAGCTACTCTATTTTTATGGGGTTTTTTATGGGCATTAAAAATAAGTTAGGTATTTGAAAAGCTCAGAAACGTGTTTCCAAGTAGAAGTTTATATGATGTATTAGTCTCCAGCATTGAAGGCAAACACCAGTTCTTTCCCATCTTTTGTTTTTATTTATATCCCAAAACATATATGGCACCTGTGAGTAGATAACAGAATAGAAAACATCAAGTGTTAAGAGCCTCTTTAAAAAATGTGCCACTGGGAAATTAAACCTACTAGTAAAATAATTTAAAATTATTAATGGAAGATTGCTGTTTCTGAATTATATTTCCCAAGGAAATCCAAAGGTTTTTTAGAAACCTTTATGAATAGCCTTCATGTTTCAAAGTTCTGTGTCATTAATATGGCTTCACTGTACTAGCAGTGTTGAGAATGACATTTCTCTATATGCCCTCACCAAGTAGTCAGTGATTCAGTGGCCTGTAACACTTTAAATCCCATCAACTAGCTTTCCTTTCCTGTTATAACTGTTTCAGTGAGTGGCACTTTTGTTGTGTAGGTTAAGATCTGGTAGCTTACTGAGGGCATACTAGAATGAGGACAGACACAGTTGCCAACAAAGGAAGGCTATAACTTTATTAAAGCCTTACAGTCAGTGCATAAGATCCTGAAATCTCTCCAGGTAGGCAGTTTTTGTAGTTTATGCCCTTTTGGTCTTCTCTTGCCTAGAAACTATAGCAAAATTCATTATTAAGAATTGTTGCTTTTATGTATCGATCCCAGTGTTTAATATTCAGCATACTCTAGAGCTCAGATAATGAATACTTTAAAGGCAAGGACCACTTTATTTGCTGCACTGAAATTCCTACATCAGTGTAGATTATCAGGCAGGCTGAGTCACCTTTGGATGAGGGACCAGAGATTCCTGATTCTCACTGCAAGATACGTAAGTGCCACTTCAGATAAATTCTAGTCTTAATTGTATACCCTGACCTTAGGATTCCTCTCCTCAAGTACTACTTTCTGCCTGAAAGTTAGCTAAATATTCAAGTACATATGTTGTTTTTGTTGTTAGGTGCCATCAAGTTGAGTCCGACTCATAGTGATTCTATGTACAGCAGATCGAAACACTCCCCAATTCTGTGCCAGGCACACAATCTTATTTGTGTTTAAGCCCATTGTTGCAGACACTGTGTCAATCCATCTAGTGGAGGGCTTTCCTTTTTTGTTGTTGACAGTCTCTCAAACATGATGTCTTTCTCCAGGGATTGATTCTTCCTGACTACATGTCCAAAATACGACCTTTAAATTTTTTATATCTTTATAAGAGACAAAGAATAAGCTGAAAAATTAGTAATATTGAGTTAATATTGAGTTTGTACTATATCCTAGACTGCAGCCATAGCAATGTGGCATCTGATCCTGTCAGATCTCAGAAGCTAAGCAGGGTCAGGCCTGGTTAGTACTTGGATGGGAGACTGCCTGGGAACATCAGATACTGTAGGCTTGGGAGCAGCAACCAACTCTCAAAAAATCAATCTGCCACTGAAAACCCTATGAAAAGCAGAGAAGCACTGACAATAGTATTTCACCTGTTGTACATAGGGTCACTATGAGTTGGACACTGACTCAAGGGCACCTAACAACAACTACATTCTAGGTATCATGTGAGGTGCTTGGTTTATGTTACTGTACCTTCATCCTCAGCAACACTAGGAAATGGATGTTGCTGTTCTCACTCTATTGTTAAGAAACTGAAACACAGGGAAGTCAAGTAACTTCTCCAGGCTCACAACACTGGGAGTTTGCAGATTTGAGGCTTTCTTCAATATCTGCTAGCCCAGTCCTTCCTTATCCTCTCCCTGCCATACCCCTTATGCTGTCTTCTCAGTATAGCAGCCAGAGGATCTATTAAAAATAAAGAGAAGTAAGGTCATGCCACCATTAGGCTCACATTTACCAATGGCTACCAATCTCAAAGAAAAAGTCTGGGTATTTAAAATGATATATTAGCCCTCTTGCAGTCAGCATCTTTCCACCCTGTTTCTTCCCCTTACCCATCTACCCTCATCACCTTTTGCTGTCACTGTTGCTGTCTCTCCACTGAGCATAATGACCCTACTCACTTGAGGGCCATGCGTTTGCTGGTTCCTCTAAGCAGAGCTCTGCCCCCCATATCTGTATGACTTTGTCGCCCACCCATGGATAAAATCACCATACATGCCCACTTGGACTCTCCTCCATTAAGTATGTGCTTTACCAGTGTTTGAAAGTTACAGCCATCAGGCTGCTGGTGGCAGATGCAAATAGGAAAGAGTAATTAATCACTGTAAATGAACCCATGACTTCAGAGTCCAAAAAGAACCTGTGAATTTGATTGAAGAAACAATCATTGTTGAGGAATTACAGAGAAAGTGAGATATGTTAGAAGACTAAATAAAGGCAAAATATTAGGAAATTTTGTATGTTGCACCTTCTTTTTCAACATCGTTAACAAAAATGTGATGAAGACACAGTGGAAGAATCTAAGTCTTTGGATAGGCAAAAATGATCTAAAATTTTAAAAAACAGAAATCTGTATTACGATAAATGAAGACAGGTATTATAAGCCTTAGAGCAACCTCCAAGAAAATAACTAAATAGACAGAATAGACCACAGAAAGCCATGGTGCATGTCTATAATCCCAGCAACTCGGAAGGCTGAGACAGGAGGATTGCGAGTTCCAGGCCAGAGGCATCCTATGCAACTCAGTGGGACCCTGTCTCAAAATAAAAAATAAAAAAGCGACTGGGACTACATTTCAGTGGTAGAACACTTGTCTAATATGTGAGGTATTGTGTTCCACCCCCTAGTACTACCAAATTAAAAAAAAAAAAAAAAGGAAAGGTAAGGAAAAGAGAAGAGAAGAGAACTAAAATATATGCAGTCATTTCCCAGTATCCATGGGGATTAGTTCCAGGACCCCTCCATGGAAAGTGCCCATGTGCTTAAGTGCCTTATATAAAATGACACAAGATTTACATATTAACCCACATCCTCCCATATGCTTTAAATCATCCCTAGATTACTTATAATACCTAATATAATGTAAGTGTTATATTAAATATAAATAGTTGTCAAACTGTTTTGTTGAGGGATTAATGGCCAGAAAAAAATCTCCATATATTCAATACTGACATAATTTTTCGTGAATATTTTCAGTCTGCGGTTGGTTGAATTAATGGATGCAGAACTCATGCATACATAATCTGAAGATACAAAAGGCTTATAATATAGTATAAAAATAATTAAAGGAATTATGTTACACTAGGAAATATTCTCTTAGTACAAAAGAAAGCAGTAAAAGAGGAATCAATGAACAAAAAATACATGAGAGATATAAAAAGCATAATATAAAATAGTAAATCAATAGTAACACTAAATGTGAATGATTAAATAATCTAATCATAAAACAGAGACTGCCTAACTGAATCAAAATGACAACAGCAACAGAACCCAACTATATGCCCTCTGGGTACAATCATATGCTGTCAACTATACATTTTGAATGAGTTTAGATTTAAAGATCCAGATGAGGATTGATGGTGTAACTTAGTGGTAAAGTGTTTTCCATGAATATGTGAGGCTATGGGTTTGATACCCAGCACCTCAAACAAGCAAACAACAACCCCCCCCAAAAAAAAGCACCAGAGATATAGATGGGTTGAAAATAAAAGGAAAATAAAAGCCATACAAACAGCAACCACAAAAGGGTTAAATGGCTACACTGATATCAGGCCAAATAGACTTCTACCATCAAAAAGCCACTAAATATAAGGTGAAACATTTTATAATTATAAAAAGATTAATTTCTTTGGAAGATATAATAATTGTAAATGCACCCAACAACAAAGCCCAATGTATATGAAGCAAAAACTGAGAGAATTAAAAGGTGCAATATACAATTCTCCAATAATCCTTCAATAGCCCACTTTCAGTGGTGGGTAGAATAACTAGATAGAAAGATGTACAAGTATATAGAAGACCCACACCATCTAAAACAACACAACCTAGTATCTGTAGAATACTCCACCCAGCAACAGAAGAATTCTTCTCTAATCCACATGGAACATTCTCCAGGATAAACTATATAATAGTCCATAAGACAATAAAATTAAGAAAATTGAAACATTATGAAGAATCTTCTGATATAATAGAATTAAATTAAAAATTAATCTATAGGAGGCACGCACCAAAGTAGTACATTAGCAAGCATTGTATTGCAGGTATGATTCATAAATTATATAGAAATCATGTCATTTAGGCATGAAAGACCTGGGGTTAGTTTAGCCTCTACAGAGACTAATTTGACTGGTGGACATGGCAATAGATAGGACATAACAGTTTCCCCTAAAAAGCCTGTCATTTATAAGAAGAAGTATATTTACATGTGATCTTCCATAGTACACAAGTAAAACCCATGGGTAGAAATTACAGCACAAAATAAAGAGTGTTCTAATAGTACTTTCCAATAAGATGTAAGCAGCATTATACTTAAATGTACTGTTGTTGTTAGGTGCTGTTACATTGGTTTTTATGCATACCAGCTGTATATACAAGAAAAAAAACACTTCCTGATACTGTGTCATGCCCAGCACTATTGTCAGTGCTTCCCTGGTATTCATAAGGTTTTCAATGGCGGATTATTTTGGGGAGTGGGCTGCCAGGTCCTTCTCTCAAGCCTGCAGCAGCTGGTATTCCCAGGTGGTCCCCTATCCAAGTACTAACCACACTCGACCCTGTTTAGCTTCCATGATCTGATGGGATCAGACATCACAATGATATGGCTATAGGTTTACATGTGTTATGTTCCTTAAAATATATTTTTAGTATGATGTAGGAATCTGTATATGAGCAGTTGATGGTCTGATCCACAATCAGCACCTGCAACTTGTTCTGACTTCTAATACTGAGGTTTTCCATCATTTCTTTCCACAAAGGTAGTCAGTTTGGTTCCTGTTCATTGCATGCAGTGACTTCCATGTGTTTTATGTTGGTGAAAAAATGTATTTGCAGTGAAAAGCCATTGATCTGACAAAATTCTATCATGTGATCTTCAGCATTGTTTCTGTCACCAAGGTCATATCTTCCAACTACTGAGCCTTCTTCTTGGTTTCTAACCTTTGCATTCCAATTACCAGTAATTATCAGTGCAACCTGATTGCATGTTCCATCAATTTGAGACTGCAGAAGCTGGTAAAAAATCTTCCCTTTCTTCACTTGTGACCTTAATGATGGGTGCATACATTCAAATAATAGTCATATTAACTGGCCTGCCTTGCAGACATATGGATATTATTCTATCACTGACAGCCATTGTATGTCAGGACAGATCTTGAGATGTCTTATTTGATGATGAATGCAACCCCATGTTTCTTTAAATTGCCCTTCTCAGCATAGTAGACCATATGATTATCTGATTGAAAGTGGCCAATGCCAGTCCATTTTAGCTCAGTGATGCCTAGAATTTCAATGTTTATGCACTCCATTTCTCTTTTGATGATTTCTAATTTTCCTACATTCATACTATATACATTCCATGTTCCAGTTATTAATGAATGTTTACAGTTGTTCCTTCTCATTTTGAATCATGCCACATTAGCAAATGGATTTCTCTGGGGCTTTTTACTCTATTCTTATAATGAAGGTCCACTCTACTTTGAGGAGATAACTCTTCCCCAGTTATCTTTTGAGTGCCTTTCAATATGGGGGGCTCATTTTCCAGTAGTATATCTGACAGTGTTTCTCTGCTATTCATAGAGATTTCAATGTTTCAGGAGTAGGCAGCTGCACCCTTCTCCCCAGTCGCTTAGTCTGGAAGCTCAGCTGAAACCTGTCCACCATGGATGGCCCAGAAAGTATCTATAATACTGGTGGCATAGATTTCAGCATCACAGCAACACACAAGCCTCCACAATACAGCAAACTGACAGACAAGTGGGGGAAATTAGAATAAGTATACTAGAGCCAAGGTATAACCTTGAATATATCCCATCTGAATTGAGAGACCATCTCAAGAAGAGATTTGATATGTTAAGCACTAATAGTTGAATACCAGATGAATTGTGGCATGACATGAAAGACATCATTCCTGAGGAAAGCAAAAGGTTATTAAAAAGACAGGGAAAAAAGGAAAAACAACATCACATGTCAAAAGAGACTCTGAAACTTGCCCTTGCCTGTCGGTGAAGCAGCTAAAGTAAAAGGAAGAATCGACAAAGTTAAAGAACTAAACAGAAGATTACAAAGGGCAGCTTGAGAAGATAAAATCAAATATTACAACATGCGCAAAGAGCTAGAAATAGAAAACAAAAAGAGAAGAATGTGCTCTGGTTTTCTCAAGCTTAAAGAATTGAAGAAAACATTGAGGCCTTCAGTGGCAGTAGTGAAGGATTCTACAGGGAAAATATTGAATGACATAGGAAACATCAAAGGAAGATGAAAAGAATACTTAGAGTCATTAAACTAAAAAGAATTGGAAGATCAGACATTTCAGGATGTTGCATATGACCAGGAACCAATGGTACGGAAGGAAGAAGTAGAAACTGCTTTGAAGGTATTGAAAAAACAAGGCTCCAAGAATTGATTCAATATCAATTGCAGGGTTTCAACAAACAGATGCAGCCCTGGAGGTGCTAACTTGTTTATGCCAAGAGTTTTGGAAAACAGCTACCTGGCCAGCTGACTGAAAGAGATCCATATGTGTGCCTATTCCCAAGAAAGAGGAGTCAACCGAATGTGGAAATTATCAAACTATGTCATTAATATCACACAAGTAAAATTTTGCTAAAGATCATTCAAAAGCAACTGCAGCAGTATATTGACAGGGAAGTGCTAAAAGTCAGACCATATTCAAAAGAGGGCATGGAACTAGGGACATCATTGCTGACATCAGATGGATATTGGCTAAAAGCAGAGAATATCAGAAAGATCTACGTTTTATTAACTACACAAAGGCATTTGACTGTATGGACCACAATGAATTGTGGATAACATTGAGAAAAATGAGAACACTTGATTGTACTCATAAGGAATCTATACATGGACCAGGAGGCAGTCGTTCAAACAGAACAAGGAAACACTGCTTGGTTTAAAATCAGGAAAGGTGTGCATCAGGGGTCTCTCATTTCACAGTACCTCTTCAATCTCTGTGCTGAACAAATAATTCAATAAGCTAGACTTCATGAAGAAGCACACAGCATCATAATAGGAGGAAGACTCATTAACAACCTGCATTATACAGATGACAAAACTCTGCTGAAAGTGAAGATGATCTGAAACATCTACTGATAAAGATCAAAGAACACAGCCTTCAAGTGTGAATTGTGCCTCAACATCAACAGGACAAAAATCCTTACAACTGAGTCCGTAAGCAACTTCATGATAAACAGAGAAAAGACTGAAGTTGTCCAAGATTTTGTTTTACTTGGTTCTATAGTCAACACCCCCAGAAGTAGCAGTTAGGAAATCAAAAGACACATTACATTGGGAAAAACTGTTGCAAAAGATCTTTTGAAAATGTTGAAAAGTAAAGATATCACATTGAAGATGAAAGTGTATCTGACTCAGTCACATCATATGGTTGTGAAAGCTGGACAGTGAGTAGGGAGACAGAAGAAAAATTGACCCTTTTGTATTAGAGTACTAGAGACAAATATTGAATATACCATGGACTGCCGAAAGAACCAACCTATCTGTCCTAAAAGAAGTGTAACCAGAGTGCTCCTTGAAAACAAGGATGGCTAGACTGTATCTTATGTATTTTGAACATGTTGTCAGAAGGGGCCAATCCCTGGAGAGGGACATCATGTGTGGGGAAGTAGCCTGTCAATGAAAACAAAGGAAGACCCTCAACTAGATGAATTGATACAGTGTCTGCAACTGTGGGATTAAACATAACAAATATTATGTGCATGGCACCATATCACAGAATGTTTCATTGTGTTTTACTCATAGGGTCACTATGAGTCAGATCCAACTCAGTGCCACCTAGCAACCAAAACAGCATTTAAGAAAGTGAAGCAATAAAGCATAATAGTTGTTTCAAAGATGGCTTTATTAGAAAGCTTAAAAAAATAAAATATATAGTTCCTATGAACTCTCTTTCCCCAACAAGTCAATAAGAAGCCTTACTAACAGCAGAGTGTGCTGTGCAGGCAGCCTCTGCTCCTCCCTGGGCCAGAGCTAGAAGTTAGATTCTAAATCAACCCTTCTGTTAAGTCATTCTCCACAAAATAATGCTTCTTCTCATTCTTAAAAACTTAACAAACTTTTAAATCAAGTAATTTTTATTTTATTCTAAATAGAACCCTCTTTAAGTATTTGGTAGAAAAGTAATGGAAAGCCATAAACATATCTAGCTAAATAATATTAGATAAGATTATAAATAATATGAAGTTTCTAGATACCACTAAGATTTTAGAGTTCTCATTTTGCCCATCATTTGAAGAGATAGTAAACCATATCTTCCTCATTTTTTGCAGTGCAGGGTGCTATCTAAAAGCATGGTTAGTAGTTATAAAGTAGAAAAATGATTGAAAAATATTGTGCCCAGATTCATACAGATCTTCTTATGTAAATTTATCACCTATAGGAGAATTAGACAATCTGAATGCTGACTTTTTTCTGCATTCTAAGGAGATAAGTTAGTTCGTTGGAGGAATAATGTGCTCAGTGAATTTCCAGTGCATAAAAAGTATGCCTAACTTACTCCAACACTGTAATTTATATTCTAGGGGTATATAGCAAATGAAATAATTTTTCTCATTAAAATCTTTTTGAAAATTCCAGTCTCTAGTTATGAAAACGGGCTGGGATTTGGCTCAGTGGGTAGAGCGCTGTGCTGCAGTCTCTGAAGTCCCAAGTTCAATTCCCAGCACCGCAAAAATGGGAGAAGGACCTGGCAATCCACTCCCAAGGCAATCCTGGAACAGTCAGCCATTGAAAACCCTATGAGGGTCGCTATGAGTCGGATACCGACTCGACGGCACCTAACAACAACAACAACAGTTATGAAAACATTGTCTTAATGCAAAGGGATATGGAAGTTAAAAACATCTGGAAAAATAGATTTATGGTTCTTTGCTCAGTTTTGTGTGTGTGTGTGTGTGTGTGTGTGTGTGTGTGTGTGTGTGTGTGTGCGCGCAGAATCGTGCACAGTTGGAGCACTTGCTCAGGTTTCAGCCTCTGCATTCAATGGTTAGCCTGTAACATCACTCCTCTAACAAAAGTCCTCCCTGAGTTGAAAACCTTTTATTACTGTTCTTGTCTTTTAGGTGTCCGGCATTAAGAACCAACAGATCTTTCATGGATGATCATTACTATTCAATTCCTTCGTCCACAAGCAAATCTTTTCTTATCCAGTACCCAGAGCAGGGGAGCCAAAGGCAAGGGGTCCTCTCATATTGGTGCTCAATGGAATAAGCCACAGTGCACATCATTTCTGTACTCTGTGAGGACATCACAATTTATTGATTTTAGAGATGATTGCAGCAATACCAGATGATGAAATGCTTTTCTTAACACACTAGGAGAGTGAGAATTAGAGTTAAAACTTTATAAAAAACATTCTCGAGGGCAATCTGAAGAAAAGATGGTCAAAAACCAAATGCCCAAGATTCTTTAGCAAATTGTACTGTTCTCCTTGTCTATTTAACTAATGCAAACACACCCTGAAAGTATTTTCAGTTCTAACTTGAATCTTAATATAAAATTTATATGGGAAAATGCAAAAGTTATATTTTTTAATTATCTACATTAAATATTCAGTTCTCACTGTAGTTTGATTAAATTATATCTTTCCTCATCAATTGATATGTAGTATGCTAAATGCCCCATTAATTTTCCCTCCAATAGCTTATGGTCAGTTATACCTGGTCTAAGTGATATATACTGTTTTGATATTTAATGAGCTGTTCATGACCCTTTGGTTGAGAATTGTATGGTGGTGGTCTTTAAAGAGATTCAGTGGAATCTATGTGACCACACCAGGCAATTGAAAAGTGGGTATTATTCCTGGCCTTGGATCTGTAACCCAAGTTAATCGTAATCACTTGTAAAAGAAAATAGTCTTGCCATAGCAAGCAGTTTGGGGTTTTCTTTCTCCAAATGAGAGAAAATTGATGTAATGCTCTTTACATTGCATTTTACAGAAAAGTGTAGGATCTATTTACCTGTTTGAAATTCAGATTGTTTTATTATGGTGTCAATTCTTTGGTTTTGGCAGCACTTCTAAAGTGTCTATTCACAAAAAGACTCCCATAGTGAATGAATGCTAGTGTTGACACCACCTAACAAGCAGGGATTATGTGTTTACAGAAGAAGTAATATGATAGGTCAAGTCTAAGAGGCACTTCTCAAGAGCACTTCAGCGCATAATGAGTGACTGCCTAGGAAGTGGGGAGCTGCCACTCTTTGGCTCAGAGTCCCAGTTGATGCCTGCCTCTCTTCTCCAACGCTCTCTTGATCATGTTCAGCTGCTCTGTTCTCATGTGGGGAATAATAGTAGAGTAAAGCTGCTTTTCTGTCTCATTTTTCTTGCTAATTTACACATTCGAGCCATTTTTTGTTTGCTACCCTTATTTGCTATTCCCTTTTGTCAAGGCACTGTTCTTTTTTGCCTCAGGCCTAAGAACTAATTTGAGCTTCTATAATTACTTCATGTTTTACACCTGTCTGCGTATTATGCATCCCCTCATCTCTGCACGTACACTGTATATTTCCTTGCAGAAAAGCTAGTTTTCATATACAAGGACTCCTAAGTTTCTTCCATCAGAAGAAACACAATTAAACTGTTGCGATATCCTTAGCCATGTGGCTGACCTTTGCAGTTCATGAAGGACAAATGAACACTGTCTGCTCAGACAGTTTGTGTTAAGATGTTGTGGAGCACAGAGCCTGAGCTTTGTTCCTTGTGAATGAAGCAATGGTTGTAGTCATTTTAAAATCATTAAGACACTGAATGCACCATCTCATTCTACAGTGTTTGCTCTACGGCTGCTCTTCTGCTTTAATAGCATCTTATTAAATTTGGGTCAAGCGTACTCTGAAGAGTATCACAATGAAGAAACTGTTCTAAAAGTTACCTGTTTTAAAAAAAGGCAATTGATTAGATTTTTAACTTAAGTGACAGCTGCAATTCATTGCCTATTCTTTGTGATGTCTTGCAGCCCGAGCTGCCTTTTGTAATTTGGGCTTCATCTTGTAAGAGCTTTCTTGAATAATCCAGGGTTGCTTTCCACTCGGAGCCCGCTCCAATCCAATTAGGAGTTTAACAAGGGTCAAATTAAGGAGACTTTACACTTCGCGTTTGCATCATTAGCCATGAGACTGTTCTGTAAGCACATGACTGTGTGTCAGGGAAGAGGGGAAAAGCTGAAAGATGGGAAAGACACAAAGCCATCATCCACCATGTGCTGTAGCCCTATGCTGACGCAGGCTCAGCAGGCTGGCGACAACATTTCCAGGTGTCTTTGGGGGTTGCCCTGTCAGATTGCTCATAGGTAGTTGTTGGGAGGTTACAGGTGCTAGCCAGGGCTGACAAAGAATAATGTATTTTTTGCCTACTCTTTTCTCTTCTAGTAGTGTACCTCGATTGGACAAACCACTGGGAAGGCAGGAAGTTGAAACCTCTTGAGCATTCATTATTTTTGATGAGATGACAACCATGTAGGCTGGTGTTCACACTCCTTGTGCTCTTTTCCTGCTTTCTTTTTTAAATCATAATTGTTGGTTCTGTAAAATTAAAATAGGAAGTAGAAACTTAAGTTTTTAGGGGTTAGTTTGGTAGCGGCCATGCATAGATTACTTACCTACTACTCAAGAAAAGAGTACATGAGAGGATTTTCAAAATTGTTACTAAGGATAGGGTTTTGTTTCATCTTGTATTTACCAGCAAGTTATACTTATATCTGTTTATGTGATTTGGTCACATTATTGTCACTATTTAAAGAAAATGACCTATTTCCAAAAAGAAAAGACAACAGAATTCTGCTAATCAGTGCCTGCATGCATGGGATGTTGCTGGAGGACTGCTGGCACACCCTCCAACAACTGCTTTGTGGTGCTACATACAAAGTAAAGATTTCTCTAAAAATAACACTTTCATTGTTCCTTTCTTACCTCCTCAACCCATTAATAGGTACTTTAGTATCATGAGAGTTTTCATAGTTTAATCCCTTTTCAAAAGCTTTTCAGAATAAAAGCTCTAAATGGTCCTCAGTATTAATTTGATGTGACTTCTGTATAATATGGTTTAAAGCCCTCAGAAGCACATTTTTACGGCTTACTCTTTTTCATTGGAGCAGTGTGTGGAAAATAAGAGCTAAATGTTTAGTGGAGTCTAATGTGAGCCATTTTTATTGCTTTCATATATACTTTTCCTATTTTAAAAAATCATTGTCTCTGGGATGTAACTGTTAATCCTCAAAAATATTATTTTTAGGTCAACATAACTTTTTAAAATACTAATGTCTTCTTAATATTTATATTTTTCAAAGTTGTGTTTGTATTCTGGAATTTGCCAAGAATTAAGAGCTGCTGATGAAGTCAACATGGTAAATAGCAATCAGGCTTGATTATATGTACTGGGTTACATCTTTGTTTATTTTTGGATGACAGTGGTTCAAACACAAGAGTTTCCAGTGCTAATAACACTTTACCTTTTTCATATGTTTTATTGTTTTTGAATATGTATCTGTCTTTCTAAACAATTAATATGTGGAAAATATAAAGCTTGCCGTCAATAAATACTGGCCCTATTCAGAACATGCAACACTCCTCAATTTCTAATCTCTCTATCAAGCTTCCAGTATGAGGGGGTGGGGAAATAAAATCCTATTAATTCTTTAAAATTCCACATTCTTTAACTGAGTTTCAATGTTGACATTTTCCAAGGGGATAGATATATCTTGTGTGCGTGAGGGTGTGTGTGTGCATATACCTGAGTATGCATGCATACATGTCTTTCCAGAGTACTTATATGCATGTGTATGTACATGTGTGAATCGCACATATAAACATCTTTTCGGAGTAGTATTCATGTTTTTGAAAAAAGTTTTGAAGCACTTGCTTGTGCCAGGGAGTCAGCCAGTAAAAGAAGAGTGAGCTCAAATAATACCACCTTGCCCTCAGAAGCTTTAGTGGAGTAGGGACATAAACTGAAATCGAATGAGCATACAAATCCACGTAAATTCACAAGTGTGAAAGGGCCGTTTGAGGGAAAGTGATCTGGTGAGCAAGTTGAGGGATGTTTTCCCAGAGAAAGTGACTTGTTTGAACTTACCTGTTGACGACATCTTACTATAAAAAAATGCTTATTTCTTTCCAAAGAACTGAAAATATATGCACATATGCTTTTGACTCAACATTTATAAACATAATCAAACTTGTACTGATAATATATTAAATGAGGGAACGTGTAGAAAAATTCACCTAGAAAGCAATATAAATAAATTCAAAAGAATGTTTTTGTCTAGTTTTAGGCTATATTCATGGACATGAAAAAAGCAAGTGACTTCTAAAAAAAAATTTTTTTTTCTTCTCCTTTTATCATTGCTTACGTTTCTCTGGGCTTTTTCCCTCTCTCCAAACGTTTATTTCATGATTTATCTGCTTACCATGTTGTAGTCGGTTGGAATCTTACACTGTTAAGTCAGCAGTTTGCTGAAATCAGCTCTTCTAGGCTAGAGAGAGCTGCAAATTCAATGATATCACCTTGGTAGTTTGACACCTGCCATACTGGGAAGATACATGCAACAGAAATTGGTATATCCTACAAATAAACCTCCTACCCTGGGTGGTTTATCAACATACCCTTGGTTATGTCTGATGCTGTACATGCATGATATGTGTGTTTACCATTAGATTTGGAGAAAGAGTCTATAAATTCTCACAGCTCCCCAGTGTTACTCTCCAGAAGCTGGGAATGAAAATTAGAAAACATGAAATCAAGTTTTATATTATTTTTCTATTATTTTAACTTTATGAGCATATAGACTTGCAGTTAAAAGTTGATTTCTCAGTGTATGAAATTTTAGCTAATGATAACAATAACAATGCCTTAAGATAACAATAACAATGCTTCCCCATGGATTAAATGATGGTTCTCTATTTTAAATGATTGTTTGTTGCATGGAAATGTTTACTAGTTAGTAAATATTCCAATGTAATGGTAGACAGTACAAAGTTGGGGGTATATTTTTAGACTACACACTAATGACCTTTATCACTTAGTTTTTATTTTTCCCCTCAAATGAACTGAATTTTTGTTTTGCTTTCAAAAACCAATATATTTATTGTTTTTCTAAATATAAATGTATTATTTGTTAAATGTTAAAATGTATCCAATATACAATAGTATAAAATGAAAATTACATATAATCCAATAGTCCAGAGATAAAAATTATTAGCATCTGTCATATATTTTTGCAATGTATGCATACACATATAGGTATATGTATTTTTATAAATCAAAGGATTCAGATTATTATAACCCTACATCTCAAGTTTTCCATGTAGTATGCATACACATGAACTTCTTTCTTATATTCTTATATAGGGAATATATCTAGGTCTACATGGAAAGTGAAGCTATATTTTGAATTTAGGATTGCATCTTAAAAGGAGTAGGTAGAATACAGTGTTGAAAATGCACTCCCTCAATAATTACACTTTCCTCATCAATAAGGCTAATGTTATAAAATAAATACAAGTATTCATGAGTTTCTGTTTCTGGGAACCAGTTTGGGGGTGGGGTACTGGGAGGGTTGAATACAACTGAGCTGCACCCCAGCCCCTTCTTTATTTTTTATCTTGAGACAGCATTTCCCTAAGTTACACAGGCTGCCTCTGGCCTTGAATTTGCAATCCTCTTGCCTCCCCCTCCAGAGTCACTGGAATTACAGGTGTGCACGATCACACCTGGCAGTATCTGAGACAATGACATTAAAAGTATCTATGTTTTATTTAATATTCAATTAATTGACTAGTTTCTAAATTAATCAATTTTAAAGGTAGAAAACATTCTACTTTAGTCTGTAAATTCAACTTACATGTTTTATTTATAAATGTTTTGATTTGTGTACAAAGTTAATATTTATTTTCAGCTGGTCTTTAGTTCAGATTTAAATAACTGATAAGTTTGAGAAACAAAGTTCCTGTATCATTTAACACTAGCTCTATATTCCTCAGATGCTCTTAGATATTTCCAATTTCACCTATTAGATTTGTAAGTCTATTTTAATATTATGGAAGTTGTTCAAATGCTTAGAAAGATTTTTTGTTAGATTTATTAGTCTGTCTTATTACATTTTTGAGGTGTTTCAGAAGTCAAATATATTAATTTAGCAATAGTAACTGTAAATTCTCACACAGAACTGTGATAAAAAGATAAGATAGTTCAAACAGCCCAGGCTTCAGTTAGTTAGAGCTAGATATAAAGCCTCTTAACTTGTCAGATCTCCAGGTCCCTCATCAAAAACCTAGGACCATTAGGATCTGCCTCACTGGATCTTTGGAAGATTTAAATCATGTGTCACAACTAGGACATGCCTAGGGCCCTATAAGCATAAGTGACCCACTACTCCCTCACTCATTCCCTGCAGCATAGTCTAAATATAAATTCTAAGTAAATTATCCCATAAATGTTCTGAGTTTGTATTTGAGATAAACTATCTTGCTCCCATTCTTCCATATAAATAAAGCCCAAGAATAACTTGTTTCAGGTCATATAACTAACCAGAACTTGAACTATAGCAGCTTAGCTCTTTGATTTTTCAGCTTAATGTTCTTAACTCCAAACCATTTCTCAAATTATAAAACCATTGCCGTAGAGTTAGAAGAGGCTCCTGTAGGTTATCTGGTCTAATTGCAGGACTCCTTTCCTGAACATTCCTATTAATATGCATCCAGCCATTTTGAATGATCAACAATAAGGATCAATTGTTGATTTTTCCTCTTCTAGCTACTCTTCATTTATTTCCCCTTAAAGCTATCTCCAATGTCTTCTTTCTTTCTCTCTTAAACCCACTGAAATTGGGCTTTTGCTTCTACCACTTCTCTGAAAATGTTTTTATCAAGGTCACCAATGACCTAGATTTTGATAATCTGATGGCCATCCTCCATCGTATTTGTATGATTTATCAAACCATCATCCTTGAATCACTCTGATCTCCCATCTAAACCACAGTACTTCTGTTCTATCTAATTTACTTATTTTAGTCTTACAGAATCCTCCTTTTATCCCCAGCCACCTAACCTTGTTGTACCCTGAAATTCAGTCCTTGGATCTTTATACAGCTATTCTCTGGGTAATCTCATACATTCTCATTACTTTAAATGTCATTTATATAGTTAAAACTCCAAAATTTGTATTTCTTGACTGAATCTCTTTCTCAAGTTCCATGTTCTCACATTCAAATGCCTATATGGGATTTCTGCCTAGGTGTCTAATAAATAAATCAAAATTACCTAGTCAGCTAGGCACAGTGGATCATGCCTGCAATCCCAGTGACTTGGTAGGCTGAGGCAGGACGATCACAAGTTTAAGGCCAGAGGCAGCCTCTGTAATTTAGCAATACCCTGTCTCAAAATAAAAGATAAAAAATGGGCTGGTGGTGCAGCTCGGTCATAGAACACCTGCAAAATGTGCAAGGCCCTGACTTCAAATCCCGGTATTGTGAATAAATAAATAAATAAATAAATAAATAAATAAATAAATAAATAAATAATTACCTTGTCCAATGGTGAGCTCTTGTTTTCCTTTTCTCTTACCCCTCATTGCTCTACCCTAAGTCTTTTTGTTTTTAATCTAAATTCCTTGCAACTCCACCCATCTAATTGTTCAAACTCTGACCTAGGAATTGTCCTTCACTCCTTTTTCTCTTATGCTTCACACATACAGTTTTTTAGTAAATTGTATTATCTCTACTTCAAAGTGTATCTAGAATTTTACCACTTCTCACTATCTCCACAACTACCATGTGGGCTGTCCTCTTCTGGATATTATTTAATTTTAAATGTGCCTCTTATGGTGTAATAGTGTTCAGAAATGGCTTGATTAAACA
Organism: Pedetes capensis; assembly: GCA_007922755.1. Lineage (NCBI taxonomy): Eukaryota > Metazoa > Chordata > Mammalia > Rodentia > Pedetidae > Pedetes > Pedetes capensis. The sequence continues at coordinate 5,168 of VMDO01008095.1, read as the reverse complement.
TGCTGCAGTTGTTGTTAGGTGCCACTGAGTCAGGTCCAACTCATAGTGACCCTATATACAATAGGACAAAATACTCCTTGACTCTGTGCCAGACACAGGAACATTTTTATGTTTAAGTCCATTGTTGTAGCCACCATGTCAATCCATCTATTTGAGAGTCTTCCTTTTTTTTCGTTGACCTGCCACCCTCCCAGGAATTGGTCCCTTCTGACAACATGTCAAAAATATAGGATGCAATCTACCTATTCTTGCTTCCAAGGAGGAATCTGGTTGTAGTTCTTCTAGGATTGATCTGTTGGTTCTTTTTGCAGTCCATGCTATATGCAATATTCATCTCCAGCACCATAATTCGAAAGCATCAATTTTTCTCCTGTCTCCCTTATTTGCTGTCCAGGTTTCACAACCATATGATGCAACTGAAAGTGCCATGGCATAAGTCAGGTACACTTTTGTCTTCAATGTGACAATCTTTAATTTTCACCACTTTAAAAAAGTTTTTTGCAACAGCTATTCCCAATGCAATGCATCTTTTGATTTCTTGACTGCGGCTTCCATGGGTGTTGATTGTAGAATCAACTAAAGCAAAATCTTAGACAACCTCAATCTTTTCTCCGTTTATCATGAAGTTGTGTACTGACCCAGTTGTAAAGATTTTTTGTTTTGTTGATGTTGAGGTACAATCTATACTGAAAGCTGTGTTCTTTGATCTTCATCAGTAAATGTTTCAAATCCTCTTCACTTTCAGCAAGTAGAATTGAGTCATCTGCATAACATAAATTGTTAATCTTCCTCTAATCTTGATGCTATGTTCTTCTTCATAAAGTTTAGCTTCCTGGATTATTTGCTCAGCATAGAGATTGAAGAGGTACAGTGAAAGGATACAGCCTTGACGCAGACTTTCCTTGACGTTAAACCAGGAAGTGTTTCCTTGTTCTGTTCAAATGAGTGCTTCCTTGTCCATGTACAGATTACTCTGAGTACAATTAAGTGCTCTGGCATTCCCATTCTTCTCAAGGTTATCCATAATTTGTTGTGATCCACACAGTGGAATGCCTTTGCATAATCAATAAAACATGGACATCTTTCTGGTATTCTCTGCTTGTGGCTAATATCCATCCTGATGTCAGCAATATTGTCTCCAGTTCCATGCCCTCTTCTGAATCCAGCTTGATTTTCCAGCAGTTCCCTGTCTATGTACTGCTCCATTTGCTTTTGAATGATCTTTAGTAAAATTTTAATTATGTGTGATATTAATGATATTATTTGGTACTTTCCACATTTGATTGGATCTCCTTTCTGGCAGACACAAATATGGAGCTCTCCCAGTCAGCCAGGTAGCTGTTTTCCAAATCTCTCGGTATAAATAAGTTAGCACCTCCAGTGCTTCATCTGTTTGCTGTAACATCTCTATTAGTATTCTATCAATTCCTGAAGCCTAGTGTTTCACCAATTTCTCCAAGGCAGCTTCCACTTCATCCTTTAGTACCATTGGTTCCTGATGATATGCAACCTCTTGAAATAATGTTCAGAAATTGCTTGATTAGACATGCTACAGTAAAATTGCTAAAGCCTTTTCCACCATAATATTTCATTCTATTATTGCAAAGATCATTTTAGCAGTTTTAGTGTTGACAAGTTGACCAAAACTCCAATATTTTTATTTTAATTGTTTCTAGGTAGGTATTCTTATCTAAAGTAATTAAGTGACTATGACTTGCTGAGCACCTATATACATAACTTTGTTTCATTGCCACCACAACTCATAAACGTAGGTATTGTCATCTAAATTGAGAGATGAGGGAATAGAGGCTCAGCAGAGTGATAATGTAGTCATGTACCACATATGACATTGGGTCTACCACATATACAATGCTCACATAAGATTATAATGCTTAGTTAGGTCATAGCTATCTTAGTTTATATAAGTTAACTCCATCATTTTCACACAATGAAATTGCCTAGATAGATTTTCTAAAATGTGTCCCCATTGTTAAGCAACACATGATTGCAATTTGCTCATGATCACAATGGTAGGAGTTAGAAATGGCAGCAGAATTCAGATCTGTCTGACTTCACCCTTTGGCCACATATGAAAGTCTAAAGCATAGAACAGGATGCATTTAAGAATTTGAAAGATGTTCAATATATTGAGAAGGTATAAGTGGCAGAATGATGACAAGAATCAGACTAGAGAAGGTAGTGCCCAGTATTTAGGGAGATTTTGAACCACATCCAAGAGTTTATATGTTACCATCAGGCTTTGGGAAAGAGGAACCTGATATTTTAAAGAGATTCATTTTACTAAGTAATGATTACTCTTGACTTTAGTACGAAGAATGAATTGGAATCTGGCACCAGGGCACAAGCCTGTAATCCCTGCAATTTGGGAAGCTGAGGCAGGAGGACTACATGTTTGAGGCCATAGATAGCCTGTGCAAATTATGAATACCATGTCTCAAAATAAAATAAAAGAGCAGGGGGAGGTACGACCAGTGCAGCTTAGTGGTAGAGTACTTGCTTAGCATGTAGGATTCCTGAGTTCAACTGCACACATGCACATGCACTCACACACACGGAATGAATTAGAAGACCAGAATGCTGAAAGAGTATTTATTGGCCTAGAGTAATGGCAGTTAAATAAATAAATAAGAAAAAAGAAACAGGAATGGATAGATTTGGGAGATTTCAGGAGTAAAGTGGTTAGAACATATTTTAACACTTAGACAACAGTCTTTCTGTGTTGTCCAGGGTAGTCCTTAACTCCTGTTCTCAAGCAATGCTCTTGACTCTGCCTCCTCAGTAGCTTGGACTATAGGTGTGTGCCACTGCGTGTGACTCTGCATAGAAAGTGAGACCTGATTAGATTTGGGAGGTTACAGAGAGGATGACTCTTGGGTCCCAGAGTGGGTGGTTGATGACATCCACCAAGAGTGAGCATTGCAGGGAACTGATGTTGGAGTGGGTCTAAGAAGTGTGACTGTTTTGCTTTTGGAAATAAAGGAGCATGGAAGACTTAAGTAATAATGCTAAAGTGACATTAAATATGTAAGTCAAGACTAGGTGGAGTGGAGGTGTCATGGCTGCAGGTGTAATTTGTTGTTCTTGTTGCAGTACTATGGGGTTCAACTTGGAACCTTATGCATGCTAGGAGAATGCTCTACCACAGAGCTGCATGCCCATCCCCACCCATTTTTAATTGTGTCTTGAAACAGTGTCTTACTAAGTCTCACAGGCTGCCTTTGGCCTCAAATTCACTATCCTGCTGCCTCTGCCTCTAAGTTGCTGGGATTCCAGGTATGTATCACAGCACCCATCTTGCCAGTATAAATTTGAGACAACAGAGAGTAAAGTCATGGGACCAGGTGAACTGAGTGGAGAATTGTTTTGGGCACTCCTGACTGGATTGAGGTTCCAGTACCAGAGCAAGAAACCGAAAATGAACGAAGGGGAGCTGGAAGTGGGTGTTTACATTACACTTTTCACAGTAACATACTCCTTTTACCTGGCAGATGGCTTAATGCCTCAGTGTTGAACCTGTGACTAACCGTCCCTCAAACAGGAAACATGTTTATACTGGCAGATGCCCTTGTGCCCTTGTTTGACCTATATCCTGTTTACTTCTGTCTGACTATCATTCTGGTGCCAGACCCAAACTTGTGTTGTCCCCACTCTCCTGGGGACAAATCTGACCTGGGGTAGTCCCTGGATCTACAGGATGGTAGTCACCAATTCAGCACACCACCATGATAGGAAACCAGTTTAAAGATCTTACTTACAGATCCTGGCAAGGAGGATGTAATGAGACAGAGAGAAGTAGAGAGGGAGAGGGAAAAAGGGAGAGAAATATCCAGTATATATGAGGGAAATCAGGTGTAGGGCATTTGAAGGACTCAGCAAATGCCTGAAATGGTCCCTTTGGGGAAAAGGAGGACTAAAGGATAGACAGTTGTAAAAAAAGATCAGGATACTATTGTGTGGAAGCTAAGAAAATAGTTTCAAGGAGGATCAACTGACCAACGGTGCCAAATCTGAAGGGGTCAGTTGGATGAGGCCTTGAAAGCTTTTCCTAAATTTAACAACCCCCACACATCTGTAAGTTTGCCACACTGTGGGGGCTTGTGTGTTGCGATGAGGCTGAGAGCTCTGCCACTGTAACCTTGGACATGAGCAAGGTTACCCATGGTGGATAGGTTTTCAGCTGAGCTTCCAGACTAAGACAGACTAGGGAGTAGGACCTGGCGAACCACTCCTGAAACAACTAGCCATTGACAACCCTATGGATAGCAAAGAAACACTGTCAGATATAGTGCCAGAAAATGAGCCCCCCAGGTTGGAAGGCACTCAAAGGACTACTGGGGAAGAGTTGCCTCCTCAAAGTAGAGTCTGCTGTGATGACGGAAATGGAGTAAAGCCCCAGGGACCTCCATTTGCTGAAGTGGCATGATTCAAAATGAGGAGAAACAACTGTAAGCATCCATTAATAATTGGAACATGGAATGTACATAGTATGAATTTAGGAAAATTGTTAGAAATTGTTAAAAGAGAAATGGAGCACATAAACATTGACATTCTAGGCATCAGTGAGCTAAAATGGACCAGCGTAGGCCATTTTGAGTCAGACAATCACATGATCTACTATGCTGGGAATGATAAACTAAAGAGAAATGGGGTTGCATTCATCATCAAAACAGACTTCTCAAGATCTGTCTTGAAATATAATATTGTCAGTGATAGAATAATATCCATACGTCTACAAGGAAGGCCAGTTAATATGACTATTATTCAAATTTATGCACCCACGACTAAGGCCACAAATGAAGAAAGGGAGGACTTTTATCAGCTTCTGCAATCTGAAATAGATCAAACACGCAATCAAGACATACTGATAATCACTGGTGACTGGAATGCAAAGGTTGGAAACAAAGAAGGCGGCTCAGTATTTGGAAAATATGGTCTTGGTGACAGAAACGAAGCTGGAGATCGCATGATAGAATTTTGTCGGACCAATGACCTTTTCATTGCAAATACATTTTTTCAACATCATAAACGGAGACTATACACATGGACTTCACCAGACGGAACATACAGGAATCAAATTGACTACATATGTGCAAAGAGACGATGGAAAAGCTCTGTACAAAATGTCAAAACAAGACCAGGTGCTGACT